>VTGD01000085.1:0-228986 GCA_013406985.1 Calonectria crousiana
ATATTAGTATATTTAATGAAGAAACTAGACCTCATTTGGCTGTGAAATCTACTGTTGAGGTTTGTATGTGATGATGAGGGCGTGGGCCGGTTCGGCAACTCCTCGGAACTTTTGCAGACCCACTGTACCTCATCAAGCTTGCGCTGTAATCGATGAGCATCCTGCGGGAATTGAACAACATGATGACTAGGGCTAGGAAGATTCCCGTTGAACTGTTTGTGCCCCTTGTTTCCGGTTTGTACGCCGCTGACAGCTGCGGGCGGGATGCCGACTCTATCCCGGGAAAGCTTGCGGCCCAATTCAACAATCCAGCCGTCAACCCTGATGCCACCGACACTGCAAAGATCGATTTCATCGAGTGCGCTACTCAACTCATCATAGATACAAATCCAACGCATTTGTATCGCCCAGCAGCGACATGGTCAACGAAGTCTATCGCAGCATGCTGGAGAGTGTTGACGCTGGTCTTTGGTCTATGAAACCACCGTACTCTCCCCAAACACTCGATTTCGCCTCGAAAAAACAACCCATGGCCTCAGGTCATTTACTTGACCTATCCATTATGATCTTTGAGAGTGCTACGCGTGTCCGAAATTTTCCGGAGGTGCCCACCTCGATGAACACACTCTCCAGCATACAGGTTAGTGAGGACGGTGGCCTCATCTACTAGCCCAAGTCGCAGCCGTGTCTCGACCAATTACCTTGTGGAGGACCCTGTGAGTGGAACTGCCTCTGAGATGCTCTGATCCTGCCCCGAGGTTTTTCTGCTCTCTCTGCGGCCACAAGGACTGCCCGTTGACCAATGTTATTGACTACAAGGGCTCCAACGTCTTTGACTTTCGTTACGAACATTACAAATGAACCAAATCGCGCTCAATACTGGGACAGCAGGTCTGTACTGAACATCATTATCCACAATGATGGTAACGGCCGATCGCTGACCGATGATGTGACTGAGTCAGTCGGCGAGTGACTCATGGCTATCCCAGCTAGATACCCCGATCGTATCATCCCGTATATAATTGCTCTAAACCACCTCACCTCATCAAATTATTTATGCTTCCTAACATGCGGCTTTTTACATTCTCATTTTCTTATACCAATTTTGCAGTTTGCATTGCGAATATCCTCCGCTGCTGAAAATGACGTCCCTCAACGATCCAACGCCCTCCGCAGCGAAGCCCAAGGCTCCTGCAAAGACCATAGTAATTATGGAAGTTAAGCCCTGGGGTACTTTTGAACTAAAGCGATCTCTTTTGCATGCGTGGCTGAGTTATTTTTCTACAGACGACGAGACCGATATGGTGGGCCTCGAAAATGCAATCCGCGCTATAAAACAGGACGGACTCACTTGGGGAAGCTCTAAATTGGTTCCTATTGGCTTCGGAATTTCCAAGCTGGATATCAGCCTGGTCGTTGAAGACGACCTTGTTTCTGTGAGCGACCTCCAAGAAGAGATCCAACAGCTCGAGGACTTTGTACAGTCCAGTGACGTTATTGCCATGCAGAAATTATAGCAACGGATGCTGGAACATCTTCGTCAATGTCAAAGTTTGTGCAACACCGCCGCGAGTTTTGAAGCTGTGCTGATAATGCGACCAGTCTCAACACCAAGCACATACGACCATAGCTCTCAGAAAATACGGGATCCCCGTCAACCTCTCTCTTTGAGTTCAAAAGCAGTCTGTCTTCGAGGTCTAAACCTCCGATACCGGGGGGTCCTAACTTCCAAGATCAGAGGCTATTGAACTACTCATTCTCACTCCCTCCATAAAATCAATAGTGATGAGTGTAACCGTCTGGTCCAAACCTTCCTACAGGGTAGTCAGCTTCAGGATATCCAACAAGATAAGCTGTAAGGTTTATGTTGCAGGAGGGATCAGGCACGTTGGGTCTGAGCAATGCAAAGATAATAATAGTCTTTATACAAAAGATGGCAAAGAAGGGTATTATGTCTGGTAATGGGTTGATGGATGAAATAGATTAATTGAAGGTAACCAAGGTGTATTGAAAGCTGAGTTGTGCCCTAAGTGTCAACAACTCCTTGAGGTCTTAAATACTGGATTTTGTAAGTGAGCCCTTGGAGCGAACAACGCCCTAATGCCAAGGCTGTACGCTCCAAGCCGTACCTTCTAATTAGCCTAACTATTGGGGATAAGAGTAGATCTTATCCGCTTCTGCCGACGCCGCCACGCTGCGGCGATTCGATGCAGATGTCTGTTAGGGCGGCAGTGAGAAAATGGACAAAATCTTCTACCTGATCTGGGCGTATTTGCAGTAGCCTTATCCCTCTGCTCTCTTTTAACAGTTAATGAATGCATTTGTATTTGGAACTCCTGACCATACTCTAAGTTGACCGCCCCTCTCTACACGTAGCCTAGCGACAATAAGTTTGTTTTTAGCTGGCATCTAGGCGTTTCCAGTTTTAATCAACAATTTAGACGTAGCTAAGACGCGAGCCCGAACAGCTGGTTGAGGCGTTCAGTAGTTCAGTGCCAGTTTGTCATCCCCATGCTACATTCAGCAATGCAAACCGAGGGCTGAGGCGCCCCCCAGCACCAAAAAGCAAATGGGCCGAACCGAGTGGTCGCTATGGCGCCAAGCTAGGGTAGCGGTGTGGCAAATCGCGAGCTAGCTTGTCACTAGCGCCAATGAATCAGCACATGTTGGCGTTCGAGACCATGTCCAAAAAAACGCCATGGTGCATCTAATTTTCTTTCCCACGTTGTTATCCAAGTCGCCGGGTCAATGTCTGTCCCTCTATATTTATAAGTCCATAGCTCCTGGCCATCTGTCTACACACAACCAAATCCAAAAATCCTTTTCATCCAGGTACATTTCACTCCTTCATTATGAAACTCTTTGAGCTCGCGGGTTTGTCGCTACTTGCTCTGCCAGCTCTGGCAGCACCTGGCTCTTATCCAATCTGCCCAGCTAACAAATGCTTGAGTTCGGTAAGGTCTACCATGTGCTCATCGTGGCTATATACTGACCTTGTTCTAGCTCAATAATGCCCAGGGTCGCCAAAATTGTAAATCATATTTGCAAAAAACAATTATCCCTTGCCCAGCGTATGTCTATCTTACTTAGACTCCTCAATAACACTGACTAATTTTTTGACCAGAACGGTGTTCAAAACAAAGATATTGACTGTCTCAAAAACTAAAACAGCAACGGCTTTTCAAACCCAGCTTAATGTTCCAACTCAGACTATTCTCATCTCCAAAACCTCCACTACCACCATCACCAATATTGCGACCATTGAGACCCCGTCGGAAGTTGTCCAGTATGTCACTGTTAATGTCCCTGCGACCGTCACAAACCTACCGCAGCGCAAGCGAGTGGTCAATCAGAACGCCTGCAAACCAACGACTATATCGCCAACAGTCCTGCCATCGTGTGCTGCTGCTTGCTCAAACAATAAATCCGAATTTTCTTCAGCATGTTCATGCCTTGGTGTCTCACCTACAGCCGTTACGGCCCAACAGGCCACAGTGATTTCCACTATCACGCAGACTGTCACATCCAGCACGGCTATTACCGTCTCCAAAATCAAAACAGTCACATCTATCTTTACCGATCTCCAGACAATCGTCATTCCTGTCACTCTAGAGGCAACCTTGACAACAGCTATTCCATCTCTCTACACCAAACTTTCAACAGTATCTATTACCAGCACAATCACTGTTCGTGCACCACAGTGTAGTGGATACAAAATAAAAACGAGCACGGATAAATATCTCGCAAGTGGGGGCCAAACAAATATTTGGATATCAGACAATTATGGTTCTGTATACGAGTTTCGGGGCGACAATCTGTATCTCCAGGGTTCCGACGAGTTTTGGCAAGCGAATCCTCAGTATAACCCAACAGGAGTCCAGGTGTTCACCCCCCGTGACGAGATGCTTGTTTGTAAAAAGGTCAACACAGGCGTTTCGTGTCAGTTCGGTACTGAGGCACCCCGAGGCTTTCAGGTTTGCCTAGGTATGGGTCTCAGTTACCTCAACATAGGCGACGCTCAATCGAACGGTTGTACTCCCGTCACATTGACATTGATTCCGAATTGTGTTTAGGACCTTTTTCACACAGCTCTAAAATTATACACATAGATCAGCTTACTTCGTACTTGGATCATGGCTTACCTAATTCCGCGAATCTCTATACAACCAATATACAGTTTAATTTATTCATAATTTTTATTGTAGACTTTGCCCAATTGTTTTCTGTATATGATATTTAAAAAAGTTCCTTTTACAATGGATCTATTGGTCATAACCTAGACCACAATGTAATAAAAGTAGTGTTGTAAAAGGTTCATAGAAGTGGGGAATGCTTAAATGTTCCGCTATGCATCTCATGCTCTAATATGAGTTAATCATCGCCAAAATTCTATATATCCTTATGCTTTGAATATGGTATCTCTCTGCGTAAAATGAACTTTTTAAGATACAATTTTCTTACTGAAGCCATAAGAACGCACTGGGTATAGCGTAGAGCGACGACAATAAAATTAAGGGACACCGGAACGCAATCGTTCGGTTAACCCTATTTGATGGAACAAAATAAGCTTACTTTAAACCTTGAAACAATAATTCCCCAAGCTCCGCAACTACCGCAAATGTAACGGTCTGGTCTGCTGGTTGTCGAGAATAGCAGAATCTTATTAATAAGGGGATAAGATTTGTTGAAACGGTGATTGTTCCATTCTCCCCTGTTTCTTTCAGACCGTTTTGGTTCCAAAAGGCGGTGTCAATATCCGCTAAGCCTTCTTGGCTATTCATGGAAAGCTTGGCTCATTCATGACTCGATAAAAACTGATTGCCCTCAATAAACCTACGATTACAACATTTAGAGCTGGCTATCACCACGTCAAGCGCATGTTGTAGCACATTTCCAACACCAAGCTACTAGATGTGGGACCCATGCCTCAAAAGCCATAACACTCAGGACAATTGCTCGAGCGACCCTATCTTACAGTTAATTCTCTATAAAGCCTCCTGCATCTCATCTGGTAATTGATGGTTACTAGAATGCAACAAAAGACAATTGGGTCGAAAGGCAGCCGGTTGCCTGAACGCCACTCACGTGATATGTGCTGATTTTGGGGCGCATTGTCGGCTGCGACAGCTTGCGCAACATTTCCAGCTATCATTCCATCAATGAAGCAGAATGCTCTGCCTGGTATGTCGTCCTGTGCTATGTGTCAACAAAAACTTACCCGACCCGATGTGTTGTGTCTAGATTTCTCCAACCTTGATGGCGACCCCTCCTTCTACCCGCGATGAGTTCGAAATCGCGATAATTTGTGCGTTGCCGATCGAGTACGATGCTGTCTCACTTCTCATCGACCACTTCTGGGACCAAGACGGCCATCAATATGGGAGGGCTGTGGGAGATTTCAATACATATTCAACAGGGCGCATGGGCAGTTTCGACGTGGTGCTTCTCTTGCTTTCGAACATGGGCAAAGTCAGTGCATCCAGCTCGGCGGCTGGCATTCGGTCAAGCTTCCCACGATTAAAGCTCGCATTGCTGACTGGAATCTGTGGCGGCGTTCCCAACGTGGGAACCGACGAAGAAATTCTCCTGGGCGATGTTGTGATTAGTGAGACTGTTATCCACTATGACTATGGCAGACGGTATCCCGACGACTTTATAATGAAGGATAATATCGAAGAGAGCTATGGCAGACACACAAAGGACATTCGGAACTTTCTTGCCCTTTTTAAAACGAATTTGGTACGCGAACGGGTTGAACAGAGAGCCTTATATTTTCTTGAACAAATCCAAACTAAAGCGGTCGGGAAACGTCGGAGTGCCAATTACCACTATCCTGGAACTGTACAAGATCAGCTTTTCCCGTCAAACTATCGTCACAAGCATCGTCTTTCTCCACAATGTGTATGTGCACATTGCCATCAAGACTCAGATCCTGTTTGTGAAGAGTCTCGTCAATTGTCATGCGACGAGCTGGGATGCGATGGCCAGTATTCTATAGCTCGACCACGGCTGAACATAAAAAAGCGTCTAGAAGTAGAGGGAAATCTCAAGGATGCCCAGACTTCCTCCATATTTGTCGGCCGCATTGGGTCTGGTGACATGGTGTTAAAATCTGGCGGAGATCGTGACAAAATCGCCCAAAGAAATGGAATTCTAGCATTTGAAATGGAGGGCGTTGGAATCTGGGATAAAGTGCCCTGCGTTATTGTAAAAGGAGTTTGCGACTATGCGGATAGTCACAAGAACAAAAAGTGGCAGGCTTTTGCAGCCGCGACAGCCGCATCAACCATGAAAGCCTTATTGGAATGGTATAACCAAACCGACAGGCCGCCGAATCACTCGCTTATCACTCAACCTTTGCAGACACACAATTCATTTATCTCACAGAGTCAGGCCAACTCAGATTGTCATTTGAGAAGAAGAACACCTGGCGGAATCATTGAAGAAGCTCCCGATGCTTCCTTGGTCCATCCTTTCCCGTCACCGAAACGGTTAAAGCGTCTTCCAATTGAAATTCATGATCTGCATTTCAATCATCCCAATGGAAGCAGACCGGAATATCCTGGAAATGAAATGGGCAACTGCACCAGTGATATATCATCTTTGCATACCTATCAAGTGGAAACGAGAACCAGTTTAATTGACACGCCTACGAAAGAGGCGCTACAAGAGCTTCTCTATTTCTCTCATATCGATGATAGAGCCACAAATCTAAGACCTGCCCAAGGAAACACATGTCGCTGGTTCCTCCATAAACCTCAATACATCGATTGGTATAACAACAACCACTCCCCTGAAAACGGCGGCTTTCTGTGGATCAAAGGCAAGCCCGGAACTGGAAAATCCACCTTAATGAAACTTTTATTCAGTGAAGCACAGTCCAAAGCAAGGCACGATAATAAGAAGGTCGTGCTCTCCTTTTTCTTCCTTGCGCGAGGTACTATCGAGGAAAAGTCAACGACAGGCCTTTACCGAGCACTCCTTCACCAACTTTTCCAGAAGCTACCAGATCTCGGGGAAATCCTAGAGTGGATCACAACAGGTGGTGCTAAGGTGATTCAAAGAAGTGGCTGGTCAGAGGGAGCATTGGAGCAGACATTAAGACACGCCACCCAGAACCTTGGAGATAGGTCTTTGATGATATTCATCGATGCTCTTGATGAGTGTGAGGATAAACAAGCCAAGGATATGATTGGCTTCCTCGAAGAGCTATGCGGTTTCACTACGAATCTCCAGGTTTGCTTTTCTAGTCGACACCACCCCCATATCGAAATTAAGGAAGGTGTGGAACTCATCTCAGAAGAGGAGGAAGGCCATCGCGACGACATTCAGCATTACATCAGATCAAAACTTAGACTTCGCAAGACAAAGCAAGCCGAATCTCTCCAACTCGACATTCTAAACAAATCATGTGATATTTTCCTCTGGGTTGTTTTGGTCATTGATCTTTTGAACACCGAGTATCCTAGCAAACCCATAGATCTTATGCGAAAGCGCCTCAAAGAGATTCCGGAAAAATTGAACGATTTGTTCGAGATGATAATTACTCGAGACGGAGATAATCTGAATCAGCTACACATTTGCCTCAAATGGATTCTCTTCGCGACACGCCCCCTCAAGCCACAAGAATTTTACTTTGCAATTCAGCTAGGTCTTGATAAGCATTCACCGACACATTGGGACAAAGAAGATGTTGAATTGGCTGACATGAAGTCGTTTGTGGGGAGCTCATCTAAAGGGTTGGCTGAAGTTACACGCAACAAGGTTGCTGAAGTGCAGTTCATACATGAGTCTGTTCGGGATTTCTTGCTCGCCAAGTACGAAGGCCAATGGTCGCAGAGTTCCATAAGCTTTGCGGGGCATAGCAACGAGGTTTTGAGAGATTGTTGTTTGGCTCAGTTAAATGCTCCAATAGCCCAGCACGTTGAGATACCAGACCCCTTGCCGGACGCTCACAAGATGGCAGAAGTACGTAACACACTTAGTTCCACATTTCCATTTCTTGCGTATGCAAGTCTCCATGTTTTGAGCCATTCCAATAACGCTCAAGGAATAGGGATAGAACAGGGAGGTTTTATTTCCGGCTTCCCTTTCCAGCAGTGGATACTTCTTAACAATGCTCTTGAAAGGTATGCCATTCGGAGCTATCAAAAATCCGTCAGCCCGCTTTACGTTTTTGGGGAAAGGAACTTAGCCAATCTCATCCGAATGTTTCCTCAAACAAAGTCATGTTTCGATGCTGAAAATGAACGTTACGGTCCACCGATTTTCGCGGCCAGAGCCACCGGGAGCAATGAAGCGGTAATGGCATTTTTAGAACTTGAGGCTCGAACCTATCCACCACAGGCAGCCGTCCACGATTTTTTAAAAGAATTACCCCAATATGGAAGCAGTGGTGCAGTTAACTTTGGTCGGGAATTCACCTTCTCGCCCAAAAGTGGTGTGGTATTTCACATTTTCGAAGAAGGTGATGAGTTCTTAGCTCATTTTATCCGTGTCGCAGGAAGATTTGACGCTGAGTGGGATTTGATTCGAGCGGAGAGGAAAACGGCGTTGCTGCATAATGCGGCATCAATTGGACGCGAGGCCATCATGAAAATGCTACTCGAGGCCGGCGTAGATGTTAATGCAAAAGGGTTTATTGAACAGACGCCGTTGCATTGTGCAGCCTTGAAGGGGCGTGAACCTATTGTTAAAGCCCTTATTAAGGCCAGCGCGGATGCTAATGCAAAAGACATTAATGGAAACACGCCATTGCATTATGCAGCCTTGAAGGGACATGAACCTATTGTTAAAGCCCTTCTTAAGGCCAGCGTAGATGTTAATGCAAAAGGTTTTATTAAACAAACGCCGTTGCATTGTGCAGCCTTAAAGGGACATGAACTTATTGCTAAAGCCCTTCTTAAGGCTGGCGCGGATGCTAATGCAAAAGACTTTAATGGAAACACGCTATTGCATTGCGCAGCCTTGGAGGGATATGAAGCCATTGTCAAAGCTCTCCTTGAAACTGATATAGATATCAACTCAAAGTCTCACGCAGGAGACACGCCACTCTTTCTGGCAGTACAAAAAGGATGCGAGGCTGTTGTGGAGCTATTACTCAAGCATGATAGGATCCATCCCGATACACAAGATACTAACGGACGTACGCCATTATCATGAGCAGCACAGGAAGGATGTGAGGCTGTGGTGAAGCTGTTGCTCAAGCATGACAGAATCGATCCCAATATACAAGACAAGAACGGGCGTTCGCCGCTATCGTGGGCAATAGAGAAACGATCAGAGGCTACAGTCAAGCTGCTGCTTACTGACAGTCGAGTTAGCCCAAACTACGAACACTCATATGGCATAATGTTATTGCTCTAGACAGAGACATTATCGCATTTTCATGGTCGAGAAGATTCTAGACGAGAATTATTCAAGTTTTATATTTTCGGTGCATGAACCTAGATAACAACACCAAAAGCTAAGACATGAATCCATCGAATCTACGAACGCAATCTAGATTTTCGAATTGTGTGCTACTGGGTCAGATAGGTAGATGCACTATAGGTTCCGTTTTTAGTGAGGCATGGTCCTCAAAAGCCACAACACTCAAACCAATTGCTCAAGCGGCCCTATTTTACAGTTAATTCTCTATAAAGCCTCCCACATTTCTTATCAGACCAATCCAAAGCTGCAGCTTCATTTAGCTATGTGGGAATAACAACACAACAACGCAACTTGAAACAAGAAGAGAAACGGTGGACAGAGCCCTATTCCTTTTAAGGGGAAAAGAGATGTTGATTCTTTTTGTAAATAAGCTGCAACAAGAGCTAGGATCAAATACCGGGCCTTGTGCACAATTACATAATACCGTTATGTCCTGCATAACAGTAGCGACGCACAAAATTTAGAACTCAAGAATTCCCGGCCCATTTTATAAGAATAGATTGGTCTTGTTAGTAGCATTATGCTTGCAAACATCCTTTCCTCTCAACGCCAATTCGAAGAAGGAGTAGAGCTCTACAAAGCTGTAGGCAAGAATGGTCGGCAGCATCAAGATCCAATGCAGCAGGCCTCTTGTAACCCCCCGAAGGCCCTTGTTGTAACTGTCATTGCCATTGCCGGGCACAGGCAAGTTCCACCGGACGAGGATAGTGGCAACGAGAAAAAAAGCGTATTGGGATCCCAAGAAGATGAGGGTGATCTTTGTAAAAAGAGAATCGCTGATGAAGAGTCGATCATGGTCGGCAACAGCCCTTCTGATGAGCTGAACAGCAACGGGGGCAAACACAGAGAAGATGCCACTGGCGCAGAGAACGAGGCCATAGTAGATGAAGTAGCGAGTGGCCCAGCTGATGCAGAGATAGACCGAAGGCATTCGGTAGGTCTTGACAATGAAGTAGTGGAAGACTTCGCCGGCGCCAATGGTCCATCGGCGAACCTGAAGAGCCCATTCGCGGATTTCATCTAGGTAGTTGGCGCCAGAGGTCGGACCGTTGATGGAAATGAGATTCAAAGGCCGGATGCGGATTTCTTTTCGTGTCATGATAGTGTAGCGAATCAAGGCAATAATATCGTCCATCTGATAGGCCGGGTGCATAAAAGCGCCCTCCTCCAACAACTTGCAGCTGAGCGAGAAATGAGACATGGGATTGATGTTCCAGGGAATCAAAACGCCCATGAAGAAGAAGGTGCGCAAAACACCGGTAATGTCGACAAAGAAGGGCATGGTGTCGCGCTTGTAGATGACGATGGATTGCCAGATGGAGGAGTGGCGGTCGGCGTAATCTAGCTTGGAGTACTCGGCTTCCAGCTCCAGCATGTATTCGGGATCGAAAACGGCGTCGCAGTCGCAGTTGGTATAGATGTGTTCGTATTCCTCATAGTGGTAGTCGGCATCTTGACGGAGCATCTGTAGGCCTTGGCGGCAGGCGTAGTTGATGTTGGAGCACTTGCCGGGGATCTCGCCTGGAACACCCGAGGGGTGGAAGGTGACGATGAGACGAAGGAATTTGTTCTTGTACTTCGCGTAGACTTCATCGCGTTTGGCTTCCTTGTCAGGCGTGCGGCATTCCATGGCAATAATGATGACGAGGCGGCATTTGGCATCTTTTTGCTGCACTAGAGAGTCCAAGGTAGTTTTCAGAACGCTCATGGGTTCCTTATACAAGGGCATGGCAACTATGTGACGAATGGTTGAGTATTCGTTGACCGTGGCGTCGGATAATTCGACATCTTGGGCTGTTGTGGCCTTGCGCATTTTTCGACTGGTAATGGCTAGCGTTCGACGAATGGCGCAAATGGTGGCTATCAGCCAGATGAGTTGAAAAAGACCGATTATAATGATGATGACGAGATTGGTTGCTCGGTTGAGATAGGGAACAAAAGGCATCCATATTGGAAATAGAAGAAATATGAAAATCAATACGAGAAACAATAGGTTCCAACGGAAATAGCGGTTAGCTGCTTCGAGTTTTGCAGCGTCGGTGCCCTTGTCTAGGTTGTCTACAGACGAGGATGGTGATGATGAAGACATATTGGGTGGGGATTTCTCTCACGAATCGACGAAGGAAATTCTCTACCAGGAGAAAACGAATGTATGAACCAAATGACTGTTAAAAAAGACTTTATCTGAATAGTACAATTTTTGAGGGTAGTTTGGGGGGAGCTTTTCCTTTTTATATACGGGGTCAATTCCCTTTGTGGGCCCCTCTCTTTGTACATCCGGATACTCTGCCAAGCATGTGCATAGTCGTTATTTCAAACCCCAAGTCTCCGGTGCTCCGTAATCCAGCTGGCCAACTGTCAATAGATGGACAAAAGAAGGAATATTGACTGGTCTGGATGACCCATTATTCTGGAACCATTTCTTCCGCCACGCTGCATCCATTGCGCCCCCCAATGCCAAGAGAAATATGCGGACCTTCTTATTCAGTGCGGGTTGTCTGCTGTGGAGTGAAGCTTAATCGTACCTGCTGGTCTCTCAAGGTGTAATCCCAATGCCCGCTCCAAGCTTGAGCGGACATTCGAGAAGCATCCCATTCGCCAGATCGTCGATCCATCCGCGCTAGAAGCGTGTTTTGTCCAGGGCAAGCAGATTGGAATCTCTCAGGCTGTTTTGGATACGAGGGGGCGTCGATCGCTTCCTGTGTTCGTTGGCGTGTGGTTGTACCCGTGGGAACTAGCCGGAGCTTCCGATCTACGGAGGCACGTCTTGGACTGTACTGTTTGAGGTGGGCGCGGCATGGTTTATTGCAACAAGGTTTCTTGATCTATATAGCCATCGTATCCTTGCCCGTTGCAGCGCCTGCGATGGCGCAATGCGCATACTAGTTGGCCCGATCACTCGGTTTCTAACCTTAATCTCGGATTCTAACCTTAATCTCGGTTTCTAACATTGTTAAGCTACCGTAAAACTCGCCAAATCGGACTATGGAGTGGAGACGAAAATGCCCCCATAAATGTACAAAGAACCAATGAAAGCTGTGATTAGCAGCCAAAATGCGGGAGAAGAAGCAAAAAGCTGCTCCACTTCATAGTCCGATTTGGCGATTTTTTATGGTACTGGTCTCATGAACAGGAGCGCCTTTACAAATTACTTCGAAATGCATGGTAAGATGAAGTAGATATTTATGACAGGGCATAAAAAGAATATCTTGTGCTCCTCGAGATTGCGGCGCAAGAGGAGGAAAAGCTCGAACTTAATAAGCCGCAATCGCATGCTTTCGATAAGCTGCTGGTTCGACAGCTTGCGGACCTCTTCGGAATTCGGGATACAACGTTCCTATCAGGGCTTAGTTTCGGAAGGGATCTCATGTGCTGATGGAGACGTCGGATGTCGTGCGTTGGAGCCAGCTGCTAGTCTTGGCAAGGCATCTTTAGCAGTAAGGGGCAAACTTCACCTCCGATTCACAAGGGCAAAGTTTATTTTGGAAGAGGATATTGAGTAAGATATTTGTTGTTTTAGTCAGGGCGATAAGACTTTCACGACTATCCCAATTTTCTAACTCTAGTCATATGCCACCTGTGTGGCCTGATTCCTGGATCACCCGGTCGAGCCTACAGCTGGTTTTTTTATTCAGAAGTAAACATGCTACGAGTTTTGCCCCTAACGTAGTTGATGCCGCCGGCAGTGGATGTATCACCAATGTAATTGAGGGTTTGGGTCTTGTAGACGGTGGGATGAAACTGGCTGTATGTGCGGTCGTTGTCGTTACCCTAGCTGTTGGTGTGTTCAGCTGACTAGAGATCTTGATTGTCGCACTTGCTGGGGGTAGGTCAGACGATATCAGTGAACGTAGGGGTAATAATGACGGTGGTTGTAGCTGTCACATTGGCCGAAGCGGTAACATCGATAACACTGGTAACAGTCCGCGTTGTTGCAACAGCGTAGGTTGCGGTTGTGCCCGGGGTGAGAATCGACAAGCAATTGCATGCAGTTGAAATATGTTTGGACCCAGACGCCTACAGGACAGCAATGGTATTTTGCATGTTCTGATTCTTGTTGAAAGATAGAATGCAAATCGTCACAGTTGTTGACCTGGAGCAGTATTGGTACCTCTCGTTGTCATACATCAACGGGCTACCCACTCAGTTTCAGTGCTCGTGACGTTGGCAACAGTAATAAGATCGGTGCTAGTTGTTTTCATGATCGTGAGTGTGCTAGTTGCTAAGCTCGTTGGGTTGCCGTGCTTGTAAATATCGGGATATGCAGGAAGGAAGAGCAAAACTGCATCGCAGACGTATATCCGGCCAAAGTCTTAGCAACAATCTCAACATCAAGGCATTGCAGCCTGGAAATCGAGTTGATTGGCGAAACATTGACTTGTCTCAAGGAGATCAGGCTTAGAGGGCAAACTGGCGTAAGGAAAATGGCATTTTCTTGTACAGTTGTAGAGGCTCGAGACTTGGGAATTCTACATTTGTTAGAAATGATCTTCATTCTTCATAATATCCCTTTGATAAGATGCTGTCGCAGCCGATTTTCTTGACAGGAGCATGTTGGCATAACCCTTTGAAAAAGTTAACAAGATCGCTGATATTAACTTTACGACTATTGATCAACCTCCATCACAATCAAGTTCTGCTGGGATTGATGAGGGTCCGAGACCATTCGGGTATCCCTATGTTGATTAACTAGTGATTAGGCTGGTCCTTAGCCGATACCGGATTAACTCACCAAATTTTCATTTAACAGATAGGGCCCATGTAACAAGCATTGGAGCAATGCTGAGCTTCCGAACCACGGCATGGAATCAACTCATGCAACGGCCCACGGTCATTATACAGGATGTCTGTGGAATGCTGATTCTTCTGCACAATCCCCCAATAGAAATTTTTGCGTCAATGCATTCTCAGTTTTCGTATTTTTAGTCTCAGGGTTGCCGCACTTTCGCAGCTAGAACCCCGCGGACAAGGGCTCCGTTCCGCGGACAAACGCCTTGATCCACGGACAAACACCTTGCTCCATGGACGTTTCACTTTTCTGTGGGAATTCAGACAAATGATTTGCTGGATTTAGGAACAGTAGCCTCTTTAGCTCCGGACTCTGCATATTCCCGACACTCATTTCGTGCTAGAATCATGTTCAGGCATCATGAATCGTAGGGTCCCCTCCCTACGTGTGTCGGTCCCTATGATCTGTCCTATCATGTACAATCTTTTGCTGTATTTGCATGCATACTGAAATACTGTCCTAATAAAAGCCGCGCTAATTTCCCCACAGAAACTACATACGCGTAAATCTGAATATTTAGTGGCCAGGTTTTGAGTTTCTAAGGTAGGTATGGGGCAGGATTTCACATAGTGACTGGCTATTTGGAACAAGGGGGATAGCCATTTAGGGGTAGAAAATAACTAATGCAGGGTTTTTTCCGCTGCGGGCCGCTCTCTGCTAATATCATGGCCGTCTCGGCATTCTCTCGAGTCCGCCTGGCTGTTGTTGCATTGCAGATCATTACTACCGTATTTTGCATTGCGCCCCTGATCACGTGTGTGGATTTCTTTGCAACATCTACTCCCACCGTGGGAATTGTACATTGGGAGGGATATATATTGGTAGAGACGACCCTTTGGAATAACCATCACCATACAGTCACTTGGCCATCGTTTTGATTCTCTCAGAAGTCCCGCGTACCAAAAGTCCTACCTATTCAGTTCGTGCTGACTTAGTCATCTAGTGACAAAATGTGGTCTTTGTCACTGGGCTTCGTCGCTGTCGGCGCAACATTTATTTTGGTGAGTTTCTGTACATCCATTTGCCCTCAATGAATGGCGGATGGCATACAGGGAAAGTCGCTCATGCTCTGGACACAGCTTGTTCTATTGCGCCTTATACAAGGGATATACCACGTATTCTTTCATCCACTGGCCAACGTCCCAGGCCCAAGGCTGTACGCATACACAGATCTATTTTATATCTATTATATTGCTACTGGACAGTGGTCTCGCAGGCTAAAGGAGCTCCATGATATTTATGGTCCTGTGGTGCGATTTGGCCCATTCGATGTTTCTTTCATCAAGCCTGGTGCGTGGAAAGAAATTTACGGACACAAGCGCGCCGGAGAAGCTTCATATGATAAAGACCGACGGGTTTATCCTGATCATTCAGCTACGGCGCGCATTATCATTTCAGATGATGCAGACCACAAACGGATGCGCCGTCTCTTGTCGCACGCCTTTTCTGAGAAGGCACTGCGCGATCAACAAGACATCATCCGCCATTACATTGATCTGATGATTTCAAAGCTGTCCCAAATTTCCGAAAAGGGGGAAATCATCGACATCGTTCGTTGGTACAACTTTACGACATTTGATTTGATAGGCGATCTGGCTTTCGGCCAACCATTCGGCTGCCTGGAAAGTGGAGGATACCACCCATGGGTCGCCATGATTTTTGACGCGGTCCGGCATTCGACATTTACTCAAATCTCGAAACGCATACCAGGTCTCAAATATTTCTTGAAACTCCTGATCCCAAAAACAATACAGCATAATATGCAGGAGCATCGGAAACTGAGCGAAGTAACTGCTATGCGGCGAATTCAGGACCAAAGCAACACTCGAAACGACTTCATGACGGCCATCCTCCGTCATAATGATGAGAAGGGCATGAGCGTTCCTGAAATCATCGAGAACGCCAGCGTTTTGATCGTTGCAGGAAGCGAGACGACAGCCACCCAACTCAGCGGGACCACATTCAACCTTTTGACCAATCGAACCGTTTATGACAAGCTGGTCAAGGAAATACGAACCTCTTTCAAGTCTGAAGATGAGATTACAATGGCCAGTGTTAACAACCTGCGTTACATGCTTGCAGTGTTTGATGAAGGTTTTCGCATGTGTATGCAACTTCAGTCATCATTTGCAAAGGACCAAGGCTAACAAGATGGCAGATCCGCCTGTGCCAGTTGGGCTGCCAAGACTAGTTCCGAAAGGTGGTGCAATGATCGAGAACTACTGGATTCCGGAAAACGTAAGTCCCTAGTTACACAGGCCAAGATCACGTCGATTGATGGTTTTTTAGACGTCTGTTTCCGTCCCACAGTTGGCAGCTTACCATTCCGCGCAAAACTGGGAGGAACCCCAAAGTTTTATTCCGGAACGGTGGCTGGGCGATGTCCGATACGCCAATGATGAGAGGGAGGTGCTGAATCCCTTTTCTACCGGACCTCGAAACTGCATCGGCAAAAAGTACGTTGGGCATGCCCTCATTGCACTATTTGATCGTTTCTAAAGTCTTCTTGTCATCTAGTCTTGCCTATGCCGAGATGCGAGTTATTCTAGCGCGACTATTATGGAACTTTGACCTGGAAATGATGCCCGAGAGCAAAAACTGGGACGACCAAGATGTGTATCTGCTCTGGAACAAGGGCGAACTGAAAGTCAAATTGCACCCAGTCCAAAGAGACTCCAAGGAGTGATTTCAGAAGGAGCGGAGAATGGTGAGAATGTCATGTGTCCATTGCGTTGGTCCATCTTCTCCCAGATCAATCAATGCCGCAGCTGACCGTTTCCTAGTTCACTGCGTTTTGCGGAAGGTTTCTCAATATTCTACAAACCCGTGTGCGGCATCTGAAGACAAAAACACCAGACTATTCGTGGTATTTTACATCGGTTCATGGGCACGTTGCAATTACCGCACCCGAGCGCGCCTCCCCATTCCTCTCTGTAGATGATAGTCTGTCGTGCAGTGATATTTATATTACAATGATTCATCTTCTGTTGCAATGATTCATTTTTCCCCACCATTCGGCCAAGCTTAGGTTGCGGGGTAGCACGTTTGTGTAACATACTGGCCCCTTTTCACCGGATAGCACTTCATGCAGTACACGGGCTCCCGATACTTGTTCGGGGAGTCTCCCGCTTTGTGCTCGGGGACTTGGTGCTTGCATTGAATTCAGCAGATGATCCACCTGATGTAAGCGGAACTTTGATAGGATAGCGCCAGGTTTCGGGCATCCGGGGATTCTCGGCCGGTCACGCGGTAGCAGTGTTGACTGGCACCATTCTCATCTTTGCCCTGGTTCGTCAGCAAGATAAATTAATTGCGCACTAGCGAAACTTAAAGGCATTCAGGGGCATTCGGAGGGTTGTCGACCAAATGCACACCAGCGACTGGGAGCTGTTGAAGTTGAGTCCCCGAAGTGGGTCCCCGACAGGTCCCCGATGATCCAGGTATGGTCCCCGAGCCACCATATATTTAGGTCGGCAAGCCCACTCTTTGACCTTGCAACAAGCCCATCTCCACTAGACATGGAGCTTTGTTTTATTATCAATTGTTCCTGGTATTGCTGTGAGTATACAGAAAGAAACTAGGAGTATCGTGTACTAGTTTTATCTTGCAATTGTGAGAGGCTTCATATCCGTAACACTTTGAAATCTTTGGTTCGGTGAAAATTGCAGTTGACTGTCTTGACCTTATGTTCAATTTCTTTAGGTCTTTCTATCTTTTTTCTGCTCCCGATGTGCTTCATACCATGTGCCAAAACAGTGACTATTGTGTTAAACTTTATTGTTTTGGGCAATAAAGCACACCACAATATCTGCATAATTCTTCGTAATGGGGCTGGAATAGGCAGTTTGACTAATTAATGTAATTCCAATCGGGCGGCTTCGTCGCGCTCGGATCCACCCTTACAAGGAACTTGCCACGGGCTCGCAGTACAATTTCGACGCTAATTCGTGCGGGGATATCCGAGTTGCAGTCGGGCGCTCTCCCCGGGCGGTAGGTTTTCACTGATCCTCAAGAATAGGGGAATTCTTATGGAGATTGGGTTGGTAGCATGCTGACGGGGCTCATTTTTCGGACCGTCTAGTTTCATTGGTCTATTTTCCGAAATCTCGGCTGCAAGCTAACAAACGGAGTTTCGGAAAGCCGATTAGTTGCGTCGATCACTTTTAGGATGTTGTCTAGCCGGGTGACGCCACCGCAAATGACAGGACCTTTGCGTCGTCCGTCCACCTAGCCACAATATTTGGCTAATCGAGATTTTTTCGTATTCTTTAATGTAATGAAATGAAATTCAAATCATACCTAGTAAACCAAGACAAGAGTCAAGAACGTATTCTGCCAGAGCATCACATTGCTATGATTTGGAAGCATATCCCAGCGATGAAAATGCTGTGAGGCCCATTAAAAACTAGGATTATCTCGTATATTATAGAGTGGCTTCTCGGCTATATGACTAACTTGAGATAGCATGGCATCTCAACAGGGGGATAACTCCCCCGGGACTAGTTCCCTCGATGTTGTTTCAAGTTTCCACGACTCGTGGGCCTCGACGCTAAATGGGGAATACACTTTCATACCCCGGCACTGACTGCCGTGGAATAAATACTCAACGTTCCCACATTCAATTGCAGCCATCCGCGTAATTGCCAAGTCAGTCCAGGTTCATAGGGGGCCACAACATACGCCTCCCAAAGAGGTGGCTACAGTGACTCCCAGCGGAATGGATCTTGACTCGCCAGCCCTTTCACCGCCAGAGGGTAAAACGGCAAATTTCAGCAATCCCAGTAACCAGAATGAACTGGCTACGGGCGTCATAATTGCGTGCTCGACTTTTTCGACTCTCTGCATTATTATACGTTTTTACAGCAGATTGGCTTTATTACGAAAGTTTCAGGCTGAGGAAGGTTTGTGATGGACTTGCATCCTTTTGCTCTAAAATCGAGCCAACTTGCAAAACGGTCGCTAATTCATGGCCAATATAGCCCTTACCATCATCGCATACGTAAGCTTTTTTCCCAAACGATTAAAATTCTATCCCAATATCTAACTCAACAAAGGGCGCCTTCTGGGGGTGTGTGTACGCAATGATGGAATTCAGAGGCACCCCAGGATACTTTGTGCATCAGTGGGATATGTACTATCGCGACCTATTACAAGCCCAACACGTAAGTCACCGTGAGAAATCTTACCATATGCTAACTATTATCAGTGGATGGTCATTTTCGGCATGTGCTTTGCTGTGGTTCTGCCTTCGCTAAAAATAGCTATTCTTGTAGAATGGTGCCGAATCTTTATCGCCAGAAGCGTTGTAAAAAGCACATTTTTCTGGCTCGCCACAGTGGTTATCATCACCCAGGTATCCGCAAGTATTGTCATAATGGCCGCGTTGAATACACAATGTACTATATCTGGCATGTCCCAGCTGTGCTGGAACGTATACGCTATCCAAGTATCGGTGGCATCTGTCAATTTTGCAGGTGATCTTGCTATCTTTCTCTTACCTCAGCAAAGGATTTGGCGGCTCAACATGACACCACGAAAACGATTGGGAGTTTCCGTCGTATTTGGTCTGGGTTTGATGTATGTTCTTCAGTACCTGACTTCCTTCTCCACGCGCTCGTCCTTCGACGACTAACTTTGAGTTCTTCGCCACAGTGCCTGTGTCTCCGCTGCCGCTAGATTGGTCGTTACGATAAAGAGCAAAGACACCTCCGACAGCACGTATACGCTTGCCTCGCTATTGTTCTGGGCCTTGTCTGAGACTTCCTGTGGCTTCTTCATCTTGTGCATTCCTTCCGTCCCGAAAATTCTGCATGACGGCGGAGTAATTCGGAAGATCAAGAAACGTCTTGGCATGCCAGTCTCGACCAAATCCTACCCAACAAGCGGCGAAGGTTACGAAGTCGCAAGTGCATCGAAAAACGGGAAATCATCCACGACGAACAGCAGGCCCTACAACAGATTGGCCGAGGACGGGTATGGAATGGAAAGCATAATGCGCGATGACTCTCAGGAACGTTTGCAGGAGAATGTCCAGCCACCTTCGCAGTCATACGCGCTCACCACGTTCAATACCACGATCGTTTCAGCTGCAGGAGGAGGTCAAGCGCGCAGCCAATATGGAAATAATAAAGAGGCATACACTGGATACCCTGGGGATTTTGGAGGCGTGCAGGGTGCCGAAACGCACACCGTGGAGTATATTATCAAAAAGTAAAGATGCTAAATTTTAAATCTAGTAAAATTATAAGATTTACTTATCTAAAAAAAAATTAAAATTTAATTAGCTTTTAATTAATTTATGCCTTGGGAAATCGGCCGGATTATTACAGCTCTATTTAAGCCTTATCTTCACTAATCCAAATTTCTCTCTATATACATTCAAGGTTTTTAGCCTACAATCCCGCCCAGTCCATCCACAGACCATTATACACTCGCGGAATCCCAATCCTTTCACTACCTTTCAGTGCTAGCTTCTACAATACTTCCGCGATATATTTTCTATCGATCTTGAGGAGATCAAAAAGCAAACAGTCCCTCCGGCGTTTCCAAAAGAAATCCTGATCGAACCCACTACCAGTTTTTCGTTCAACACAAGTAAATATGTATGCGACCTTATGATCAAAGAAATCTATTAAAATCATTCTTGAACCAAATCTTGAATCGAATCTCGAATCAAATCTCGAATGGCAAAGTGCCCGTACTCTTCTGCCATTTTTACAGCCCTTTCAGCACTCTCGCGATTTTCATCACCACCGCCAGCTCCATTCTGTAGCAGCAACTGCACTACGTCAATTCTGCCGTTTTTTGCGGCGCCCTCTAAATCTGTTCTTCCATTCTTCTTCGCGGGTATCGCATTGACATCGGCACAATGCCGGACAAGATACTCTGCGATAGTGATAAACCCGTGAACCGCAGCAAACTCTAAAGCTGTTGCACCTCCGTAAGTAGCGGGTAAAGCATTGACATCTGCTCCGTGGTCGACAAGATATCTTGTTATATCGAGGGATCCGCTTTTAACAGCGCGTTGAAGTGCAGTACCACCTTCATCGCTAGAATAGAGAGGCGAAGCGTTGATGTCCGCGCCTTTTCTTACCAGGAACTTGACCAAATCAAGATCACCTCTTGAGGCCGCCATCTGTAAGCAGGTGGTTCCGGTTAAAGAACAAGGTGGAGCATTTATATCAGCTCCATTCTCAATGAGCAACCTTTGTATATCGGTAGCAGAAGATCCTTTCAGAAAAGCCAACTGTAATGCTGTGGCGCCGCGTTTTTCGTTGCCGGCCGCGCCGACACCCCCCCCCCTTCGACACGAGAAATTCTACCTCCGATGCTTGCCCCGCAACCGTAGCAAGCTACAGCGGCGTAGTTACAATGATGTCTCCAACAAGGGAGGCTATGTCATGGGTTTTCAACACCACCGGAGTACTACGAGGTCTCATTCCGTAACTAAACAGGATATTCATAGTTGAAGACTTGACAACGCGAACCATATTGTCGGTCAAGTTGAGGAATGGGCAGCTGAAATTTATGCAATCCAATGGTGTAAGACGATAGCCAGTTTGAAGTAGTAGTTTTACTATGTCGTCACCCTTCATGATTGCCATGCGTAATAAAGAACGGAGTTGGTTTCCCCAATGGCGCATTCCATTTTGAGGAAGATAACCTGCTCGGAGTAATTCTGATATTATGTTTATTCTTGATTCCGGCTCGAACCTTGCAGGAGGTAAGAGAAATGACCAAAGTTCGACTGCCATGAGCAAAGGAGAAGGATACGTAATTATTCCATCAGTCGGGTCAAATGCAAGTTTGCGATCGAGGATAGCTTTGACAAGAACTGTGTCCATAAGTCTGATAGCCTGTATCAACGCAGCAGTTCCCGCAAAACTGGGCATCAAGCTGGGCACTGGATGAAATATGATCCTTCCCAAAACCAGCTGGAGGGCTCTATGATTGGCTGTGGCATTCTCCGTGCACATAAGTGCTATTTGATCAAAAGGGTTTGCTCCAGAATCAAGTAAAACCTGGGTAGAGAGAATCTTGAACTGACTATCCGAACAGCGATGAGCGTATGACAAGGCTGCTAAGGGCGATAAGTGATTGTGATGGCATCTATCAACCTCCCTTGGATTATTTGGCTGGGCTCCTAGATCTATCGAAGACACAACAAAGCTCCAGTCATGCCCTATCATGAGATATGCCGCCAGTGGAGTAGTGCAAAGACAAGTGCATGGATCGCCTCCAAGGCCAGAGAATGGAGAGACTCCTAGAGACTCTGAGTACCATGTTTTCCGATTAAATGAGGATCGCAAGCCGAAATGATTGAGATTAACCCCTTTTTTAACAAGATACCGAACTAATTCCATATCACCATATTCAACAGCGGTCACAAGGACGTTAACATGGCTCATATGTCCACAGGAGCAAATCCCAGCTTCTGTTTCAAATTTGGCCCCAAACTCAATGAGCATATGGAATATGGTGAAGTTGCTTTGCTTGATTGCGGCACAAATTGGCGTTTCTAATAAACCCTCATGCATAACCACCTCGTTAACATTTACGCTTGCTTTAATGAGACATTTTGCAAGCCTGGTATTGTTATGCGTGATGGAGAGGTGCAGAATTTTCGAGCACTGGTGACACATGTTATCGAAAAGCTGCTGAAAGCCATTTCCAAACATTCGTTGCAAAGTCTCTGGAGTTACTTTACTCAGAGAGGGTAAAATATCACTGATATCAGTGATGTTTCAAGTAGAAAGTAACCCGAACGCACATTTACAGTGGCTTAAAAGCGCATTCGCCACGTCTGGGGGGCAGACTTCAATCGCTTCGATAAGAACACGACTTTGTAAATCCGTATCGCTTGTATCATCCAAGCCTTGGCAAATCCAATTCAGTTCCCCAGAGTCAAGTGTGGTGAATAACTTTCCAAGATTTCCCTTCTTCCACGACCCATATTCGTTAGCTGATAATAGTCGAAGGCAGAGCGAAGATTGCTTCATCTTCACCAAGGCCACAAGTGTTTCGATTTTCGGATTAGCTCCATTGGCTAAGAGGAAATCCACTGCCTCTGTGTTGGAGACACCCGAAAAAGTTGCCAAATCCAAGAGCCCAAAATTGACTGCAGCACCGCCGTCGAGGTAAGTTATGACGGTGTCAACCGTTGCTCCAGCCTCCAGAAGCATTGATACGATGCTTATAGGAAATTCGGGAGGGTTGTTAAGTCCCAAAGCCTCAAAGTCGATTCTGGAATGCCCATGAGCCAGGCTGGACTCATCATCAGAAAAATCATGGTAACTCTCAAAGTTATTCACCCATTCTGCACAATCCTGCATCGAGGCATTGAGTGCTAAATCAAGTTCTGAACAGCCTTCATAAGTTGAGCTTTCAGAGTCCAAGAACAAATGCACTAGCTCTGAGAGATGATACCTAGCAGATATTGTGAGAGGTGAGTGCCACTCATCTAAAGGGCAAGGTAGCCAGTCTTTGTGTTGTTCAAAGTAATCATCGGTATCCAGCGAGTCAATTCCAAGGTCTTCAATGTTGGTCTTTGCACCATGAGTGAGCAAATACCTGAGAAATCGGATTATAATTTCCATGTTGTATGCTCTCTGTGCTTGAACTCCTTCGTCTTCATTCCAAACACGTGGGCGTAACTTTTTCCGCCATCCAGCAATCGCAAGAGTTATAGAACTGCTCTTCCATCCACCATAGGGCTCGTCGAGCTTCGCACCATGGGTAACGAGAAGCTTTGCCATAGGAAGATTTCCAGCTAAAAGTGAAAATTGCAATGGTGTTATTTGATACCCAGGGAGGGTGTCTGAATGATAGCAACAACGTCCATTCGGGTCAAATTGTTTCTGGAGAAGGTATTGAACGATCTGTATGTCTTCTTCCTCAATCGCCAGACGGAAAATGCTCTCAAGCAACGCTTTAGCAGTAGGTTCATTCACTACCGGAGCAGAGGTCAGGAGGCTGGGGGCCTCGGCATTTTTTAGAATCTCTAGCAACCTTCGTCTGTCCAGAGATGTGAAGGACGACTGAAGGTTATTCGATAAAATATAAGCGATGAATTTTAGAGAGTGTTCTGTGGGCTTGCTTTGGACACTTTTGTCGGATGGTTGATGGATGGCACCACCAAGAGAATCTGGCAAGCAGGTGGATACTAAGTGCGAAATTTGTAACGGAACGGAGGTTCCAGAACGGATATATATATCCGAGAGCCCGATACTGTACGTTCCAGAGGCTACCGGCTATAATTAATAACTGGTCCAAAGTGGAGTTAGGGAACGGTAGACCTACAGGTAAACCCGAAGCCATCAACGGCATTCCAGAATTGAAGGAAAGGAAGACATAAATCAGTGGACAATGGGGGGGGGTTGCAGCACGAATTTGGAATTCAGGGGGAGTCTTTGGTGAGCGACCTTGGAACAGAGTCAGAAGAACAGTTGCTGCAAAATGATGAGAGCTGGTGGTCACCTTCAAGTTTACTCTCATCGAGAGCGGTGAGGAAACCTCGGGTTCGGATGACCTTTTCAGTCACAGGCTTTCCTAGACGAAAAAGCCGGGCTATCTTTCCTCGCTTCTTCTCTTTGCAAACCTTGAAATGTGCTATTTTCCAATCGCGTTCATGGGTATTCTTAGCATGCTTCGTGGCATTCCATTTCCGCAGTTGCGTTGCATATTTTGTTTTCCTAATGAATGAAGTCAATGAGAGCCGTGAATGCGGTTTTGAAAAGCAGAACTCACGATGGCCTCAATCCATGATGTTGTTGCATCAGCTTCATAACCCCTTCATCTCCGTCTAGAGGGAGATTCTGGGCGATAAAGAGATCCAAGATCTCATCCTTGAACTTGTCCAATTCCGTTGACATATTTTGTCGTGATTTCCGGATGAGTGTGGATGTGTAGTGGGCTGAAACACAAGCATTCAGAAGACAAAAAGTGGCCAAGCATGGTATTTTATGCAAAATTGGAGAGACGATTGGACGAGGCAAACAAAGTCGGTCGCGCACTATGTCAGCCTCCTCAGCACCACCAGCTCATGCACGGTAGGGTGTAATTGGTCGAGATCCAAATATTTGTGTCAGGATCAGTGGATTACTCAATACAGTGTCTGCGGCTATGATTGGTCGACTTCCAAATATTTTCCTCCTTTATCCAATCAGTTCAGCCCGAGCCAGCCACAGCATCACACACTCCTTACCTCTTCAATTGCACCCACACTCGGCATAAATTTAGCATCTCGAGCGGCCCCACTACCACCATGATTGGATGAAATCCAAATTTTTTACCAACACTGGTACTCACACTCGCGATTCGATTCCTGTGAGCATGTTCCTCACCAGTCACCAGCTGAAAGTGCCTTCCTACTGATGCAACCATCCGATCAATGCGCAACACAGCGCAAAAAGCGCAAGTAAGGCATAATAGCACATCTCTTTTTGATTGGCTGACGTCCAAAATCTCAGTAGCATTACCTTAATGATACAAAACTCACCGCGATAATGTAGCCACCACACTAGCATAGCCATTCTCACCGTACTTAATCCCGGATTCAACAAACACAGTTCTGGTACCAGATCGCCCTCAACTATAAATACGTTAGCCCATACAGTGCTTTTAGGCCCAACTCACCCAAGAATTAAAATATTTCGTTGTTTGCTTCCATTACTCTGACAGAGTATACTCAGAACGCTACCAATCCGTTGACAAACATTGTATTTCTCGATTTTCTTTTTCTTTGGCACTTTTATTTCCCCTTATGGCCTTTCGTTTCGAAATGCCTCACCAGTCCATCAATTCATCTCATGTACAAGCCGGGCATGAGTCTCAGCAAACGTAAGTTTCTGCTCTGTCGTCTATGCTTTTAGCTTTCTTTTTTTCTTTTTCCCTTTCTATTAAACACCTCAAAGCGCTCCGCTATATCGAGGGTTTTTCAAACATTCTCCCTAATACATTTATAAGATATGGACTTTAATAACACAAAAGGCTGGACACCAGATCCATGTCCAAATGACTGACCTTTTACTTTCTACAGCGTATCTGATACTCCTGACAGCCAAAGAGAATACCTATTTGAATTGCGGACGGCCGAATATATGCCGGATAATGTGTTTACTGCTTTGATATTGGGCTCTATTCATGAACACGACCGAGTAAAATACTATGAAACCAGAGCAAAGGAATTTCTTGATACTATTACAATAAAGATTGATGGAAATGTTAAAAACAGATTTTTTATAATATAAGCTTTTTAAAAGTATATATCCAGGCAGCCTGCCCCTCGGTTTCTGACCTTGATGGGGTCCTGTTCCCACCAGCGGAACGGCCTTTTACAAATTGCTTCAAAATAAGCTTTTTAAATTATATTTTGTGTTTTTATCTAGTTAAAAATATTATCTTTTCTTTTTTTTAGAAGTAAATATCAGTTGCAACTAGGATGCAAAGAACGCGATTATCCCAAACATAAGCGGAGCAAGTGTGACCGGAGATATTGGAGGCCTAAAGAAGCCGAGCGAAATGTATATAGGAAAAATATACGGTATGAATAGTGGCCATCAAAACCGGCTTTTATTGGATCATGTTAATCTAGGTGACGGAAGCATTCTTTTACAGACCACTAATACCATAGCGCATGATGCAGCTCGTGCAGAAACCGAAACCTCTGGATCTTAAGCCACTTCACTACGAGGAAGCTTGTACCAACAACGAGGAGGGTTTGGCATGTTAAAGGATCTGCTCGGTAGATGTATCAGAACCATTAAATTACGGCGTTCCAAGAATGCGGGGGGTCGGAGGTTATCATATCGGAACATGAAACCAGTCAAGATGAGCGATGGAAAAGGCAAAGAGGCCACTCGATTGGACTGGATACACTGCACCGAACCGAACACATTCAAGCGCAAATAAACTCAAATTATTATGTTATATCCCGGTCTTTAATTTTTGATGACAATTTCACTGTAACGCTTTCAACACGCCATTCCTGGCTTGTCAACCTGAACAGCCTGGCCCGATCTATTTGGGCTTCAAGAAAACAAGCGGGCATTCATCCTACAATAGCAATTAGTAAGTGCGATACAACGAGTAGAATGATTAAAAATACCATGGGGAATAGTGTAGCAAACACTCGAATCTCTTCTGAACGGCTCGTAGCATGGTGCACCCAGTCGAGCTCCAGTGCGGCCTTTCCAATCATGGCCGCCATGGTGAGCGGGACATATTTTCGCGCGAGACAATCGTGCGCGCCGGTGCCAAAGACGAGCCAGTTCTTCGTCTTCGACTCGGCATCTCCAGTAATCCATCGGTCTGGGTCAAACATGTCAGGGTTGGGGTAGGCCTCCGGGTCGTGAAGCGCTGGGTAGCACGAGGGGACAATCATGGCACCCTTTGGCACGGTGTAGTTGGGCGTGACTGGGAATTCCTTCAGGGCGAGGTACGGGACGAAAATGACGGGTGGGCGGTGGCGAAGCAGCTCCTTGATGACGGCGTTGGTGTATGTGAGCGAGTCAAACATTTCCAGCTCAAACGGACGGCTGCGATCGCCATTTCTCACGGCGAGGTTCTCTTTTCGAAGGCGCTCCATGACGTCGGGCCTTTGAGCGAGGATCTGGAAGAGCCATGTGGTGGCACTGCTGGAGGCGTCTTGAGACGCGAAGAGGAAGGTGAACATTGTCTGCCCGATTTCCTCGTCTGTGAATTCGCGGATCAGGTTGGTGGGCTTCTCGATTCCCACCTCGCCAGCGGCGATTCTGTCGCGGTACCTCTTGGACTCCATCATGTGCAGAACCCACTGGTCGACGATGCACGTCGGCTTTGCGCCCGTGGCCATGTTGGTCTTGCAAGCGGCTGCGCACCGGGCGAACTCGGCCAGGACAGCATCTGCGATGCGCTTGCCCCGCCAGCACTTGGTGTACGGGACGTGAATGGAGAAGGGGACGTTGACGAGTTCGAGCGCAGCCGTGACGAGGTAAAAGTCGTCGGCGATTTTCTTGACGGCGTCCTGAGAAATATAATCTCCAAAGAAGGTTCGGCAGGAGAGGGCACAGTTGATCTCTCTGAACCATGCCATAAACTTGGTTGGCTTGTTTCCGTTGGCCTCACTGGCGGCGACGAACCTGCTGAAGTAATCGGCATAGACCTTTTCCTGGACCGGCAGATATGTGGCAAGCGCTTTGTTAGTGAACAGACCGTTCAGGCCTCTTCGAAATTCGGCGTGTGCCTTGCCGTTGAGAAAAACCCATGCGGTTGGTCGCATGATTTCAATCGCAATGGGAACAAGACATGGCCTCGTATATGTTGGAGATTTGAAGACCTTGTGGGCAATATCACGGTCCGAAGCCAAAACGACAAATCTTGGACACGGTCAGTGTGAAAAACGCTAGTCCTTTGGCAGGGAGGTTACTCGGGTACCTACTTGTGAAAGACTGATACGCAGCTCAGGGGGCCACTGGCCCATTGCTTCAAGTAAGCATCAAACTTTGGGTGGAGGGCCTGCAGGAATGGCCCTGTGAGGGGGATCTTGAACATAGGTCCGGCTATTGAGCCCTTTTGTTTGATGTACATGACTAGAAGAGTGTCAGTTACTGATTGACATCTCCAGGTTTTCCATAACATACATTGATCATATGCAATCAGCAGTAACAAACCTGTGATGGCCCATTGGAATCCATTCAATTCAGGCAAATAAGCCGACAATAGACCATCAACCTTAATACTGAATCCATTGGGCGTGAAGGAGGATTGATTGCCTGCAACAGGCGCAATTGCGCCGTCAACAACTGTCGCCATGATGGTGCAAGGTGGGAGGAGAAATCGGCGCTTGGTGACTGGTCCATCAACAAACACCGAGCAGCAAGGAGTTCCTTCTTATAAGAATGGGGTGATTTGCAAGCGTATTCGGTTAGCCAAGGGGCTGGTGTGTGCTGGCTGGTGTCAAGTAGGGGCTGAGCCCATTTGCCTGAGGGGAACATGACAGCTGCCGATGGCTCCCGAAGACACGCGAGTCCCCCAAATTTCCCCCGTTTTCAGATCGCACGAGGCTCCCACCATGATGGTTTTCTCGATTAAAAGCAGATATCAGCAGCCGATTTGGACTAGACTCCGATGAGCGACCAGGGGGGCCGACTTGTCGCGCCATGACCCATCGCGACGCCCCATATTTCCCAGTGTCTTGGGTGTGCGGAGTCTAGTCCTCATTAGGTCTAGACTCCGAATCACGATGCGATCCGAATAAGAGATGCTCCCGCCAAAAGTTTCACGGACATTTCGGCAACGAGCACAACCCGTGCGCCCTTGGGATTGATTTACCTTGGCCCAAGCCCCAAGACTTCGCGCCACTGTTGCTGGAAGAGCTCCGTCTGCGGCGATTTCACCCAGAGGATGCCCTCCAAGAGGGACATGATTTGTGTCCATGTCCGCAGGCCAAGAGCCGCTGTGGCTACGTAAGCTTGGTCCTTGAACCATTGCTCGTCCCTTGGGTCAAAGACAGCTGCCATGCCAGCAGAAAGACACCAGATCCGCAGCGAGTCATGGGCGTAATCCACTGCAGCCAACGTTGCGAGATGGCGCTTGAGTTGACCCACGAATGCAATAGTCAGATGCATGTGGGAATAATATGTCGTTCCGTGAATGGTGAGCATGTAGAGAAGGATTGCGTATCGCAAGCACTCAGAAAGCCCAGGTTGGCCCAATGTTGTGGCGAGAGGCGGCAGTAGCAGCAGTTTGTGCACGACAAAGCAAGTGAGGTCATGGAAGTCGGTGTTGGTAAGATTTGAAGATTGTGGTTGGTGAAATATGCTGCGCAGGCGACCCAAGATATTTTTGATGGCAGGGTCAATATCAAATTCGTCGACGCGCTCTTGGGAGCTTAGGCTGGTGGAAGCGAACTGCCATTGCAGAATTGGGCTTAACCCTCTCCCAAAGCCAAAATCGTCTTGGATTTGAAATTGAGGAACTCCTGTAACCAACATGGAGACCCTTAATTCATCGCATTAGAGTCAGAACCCATCACATGAAATTATCATCTTACCAAGAAACCATTCTGGCCGTCAGCGGACTTGTGCGCTTGAGTTCGTCAATGCCTCCCCTCACGCTGACCATTCGTTTGACGCCCGCAATATGCATTTTGCTTGCTTCAATATTTCCTTTTCCGTGCTATTAAATGACATGTTAGCTCTCTGTAATATTCGGGGAGGGGTTGGCAACTACTGACTTCAATGGCAGCCAAGGTGACGACAGAATTCAAAGTCTCGTCTCGAAAAGCCGTTGTCGAGTCCACCACCTTTTTTCGGACCAGAGAAACGGAATCGGCCATGAGAAGTTCAGATACAGGAAACCCTTTCTGGGCGCGCAATTCTTCGTCTAGGGATGCTGTCTGCAACGAGACGTGGAACAGTGCTGGATCGGCGAGGGTCAGCGGCCACCATGAGACGATGAAGGGATTAGAATCCGCATTGAGGTCCAGAGGGTAGTACTGGAATGCAATGGAAGACAGGACTGTCAATGTTAGCCATGGCTATCCGGTGGAGATATAAACTGGCCCAGGGGAAATACAATGGTGTATCAGACGCTGGGCATGTGCGCGAGGAAGCCTCGTGGGCGGGTAGGAATCGAACGGATCGAAGGACGCGTCTGCCAAAGTCAACAGGCCAGCCGAAGAATCCTGCGATCTGGGCGCGGATTTTGCCTCGTCCGCAGGCACCAAAACTGCGCTGCCGTGGCCGCCAGCGGGCGGTTTACAGTCCGGGGTCGAAGTCAAGGGCTCGTTTGCATATTTACAGCTGATTTTTCTCTTGATGCAGCGGGAGCAGCGGGGGGTCCGGAGATCGCACCCATGCTTGGCCTTTGCACAGGCGTTGCAGGACCTACGGAGCGTCGCGCGCATGTTCTTTTTCTTTTTCTCCTTGGTGGTGAAGACGGGCTGGGGGCGCGGTTATACAGCGTCCAGAGAAGAGAGGGAGGTTGCTGACACGGCGCCTATAATAAGACTTGTGGTTCGATGCCACCGGGTGGAGGGGCTGCTTAATAACCGCTCCGGCCCACCCCGATCCACACCGAGGCCGCAGGTGTCTCAATACGAGACAGTCTTTGCTGTCGGGAGCTGTTTGATGTGTCTCAATGACGTCTTGCTGCTTCCCGCGTGCACAGCTTCCGTAAATGGTTTGCACGCCAAACCGAAAATCAACCATTGAGTCCGCCATTGCACGTCAATTAACTCTGTTTTTCAGCATGAACCATCACCGCACTCAATCTCGCGTCCCAGTTTTAGCACCATTCCAGCCAATAAGCCGACAATCCTTCTTTAGCGCGTTCGAGGCGTGTCCAATCAGATGCCTCCCGTCTATCTCCGGATGCAGCACGCCACTGGTCATTGCCCAGGAATGGAAGCCCTGGGGTTCTCGTCCATCCCTGCGTCGCGTCGCATTGGACTGAGGGCAGCATCTCCCCTTGCGTCATGAGAAGGCTCCGCGAAGCTTGTTTTTACTCAAATAAAAAATGAACGGATTCAATTCCAGAATAAATATTTGGACAATGGAATTCACTACCCTGCTACGCCTGACTTCACAAGCGCACAAGTTCGTTGAGACCAGGTCAATCAGTTCCGGTCGTTCCGCAGGTAGTTTTAGACTGACTGGTACCACTGTTTTAGCGTCGGGAAATAACAAAAGCCGAAGCGCCTACCCTGTACAAGGTACAACGGAGCTTCAAAGGACTAGACAAAGCCAATTGGACTGATCGACTACATTATTGATGGAGGCTGTCAAAAATAAATCAAATATAAAACTGAGAAGAGGAATTTTGGACATTTCCTTGTATTTTTTAAGCTAATTGGCTTACGAGGTTCTGAGGAAGATATTCAACCAGTGTGTTGGCATAGGTTCGGGGATTTGGACATTTGAGAACGTATATCCAAGGCATGAAAAATAGTGTCATAAAAAAAAGAAAAAAGAAAAGAAAAGAAAAGTAAGGTCGAAATTACTACTCCTCAACTAAGCTTTGTGTTTACCAAAGCTTGTTGAGAAAATGCCCAAACACAGTGCTTTGCCATACAAGTTAACATTCCATGTAACAACGACGACTCAAGGGTGAGCTACATGTTATGATGTTTTTAAAGGCATGTATAGAGCATACACAGCTCCCAAAAGGATGTGAGGTTATTAAAAACATGGATGGAGTCGGAGGCCAGATTTACAGCCAGGATCCTTTTGGACAATCGACATGTAGAAGCAAATATCCCATTGATATTCGCAGCCATTCACTCTTAGCAATCCATGCGAGCCATAAGGTCATTGTCAGATGGGCTATGATCACAACAAAGGTCTTCACTAATTGATATATTCTTCTTCATTTTCATTTACCAATCAAGTTTCGTTCGGTTATACAACGACACGGTGGCCGATACAGAAGCAGTGGGCAGGACAGGGTCTAGTAGAAGCAATGGGGTGCTTATCAGTGTGATGATGATGCAGCTGCTAAGGTAGTGAGACTAAAAAAGCTGCGATGTTTCAACTTCATACGTGCTGAGTTGTGTAACACGAAACAGACTGGGATAGAATGTTTATGTTGATGGGCGACCGCGGAACCGGAAGGTGATTCAGGGTTAACTAATTTATGTAGCGAATGACCATGTAATTTAATTGATAGATACGTGATGGTTATTTTTAATTTCCAATGAGTCTCAGTAAGACGATTGACGGTGCTCTGTATTGTCAAGACCGAGTGGTGTGCTGACGCAGTTGCTAGTGCTTAGGCGCCAATGATGTCACCAATCTCATCAGGCAATGCAAGACAAGTTGGTTATTTACAACGAACAAAGCTCCATTTTACGGTCTGCATTGATGAATATATTTGGAAAGCTGATTTATTAAGCTTAGATATTGCTTCTAATGGCCTGGAAATCTTTCAAGGCCGATCGGATGATCCATCGAATAATGACGAATTAGATTGGTGGGTTGGTGACCTGAACAAACTCAGACAAGCTGGAAATCATGAGGCCATGGAGTTCTTGAAAACTAGCAGCAAAGGCGAATTAAGAAGAGTCTCATATCCATCTCGCTGTAATTCTACTTCCATCACCAACATATTGAGGCCCGATTAGGCGACCGAGCTAGCCTGGTCTAATTCGTGAGCGTTAAAATTGGCTGCTCCATTACGGCGGTGTCAACGTGGCATCCAACCAGTCCAAGGTCGCATCAAATGCCAGGGTTGCGAACCATTGGCCCCGCTTCTTCTGCCATGATCGAGCGTGCGAGGTTTTCTGCCCGCCACCGCAAATTCCTACTCCGTGACGTTGTATCTGAAACCTAATCGACCGAAATTCCGTATTCAGCCGTCAACATGTCTAGTGAGAAGCTTCTTTGCATGGTTGACGGCGAACTCAAGTGGCTGACTCGGCTCGGCAGCATCTCCACCAAAGACCGCTTCCCCACCACCCGCTGAGCAGTCGGCCCCCAAATCGCCGTCTCCTCCAGCCCAATCCCCATCGCCTCCTGCTGAGGCCGGAAATGAAGGCGACAACGGGCCCGGTTTGCACACGGCCCAGCACTGGGCTCAGCTGGGAGAGGCAAGTCTCATGTCCCCGCGCACGCGCTTCAGCTATTGACCGATTATTAGGAGAATGCGCCCGAGGACGACAATGATTCTACGCTAGGAGACGATGCGGCTAGCTCAACTGCTTCCATCACATCCAGCATCCTCCGCTACAGAACCATCAACGGCCGAACCTATCACTCGGAAAGAGGCGACACGCAGTACTGGTAAGCCATACGCCTGTACCCCGAGGATTCACTTCGCCGTGCTGAATTTATGTGCAACAGGACGCCTAATGATGACAACCACAATGAATCAATGGATATCAAGTGAGTATGAGTTTCCTGATATGCACAAGATAGGAATTTACTGAATGGCTCAGCCACCACCTCTTGTCGCTCTGTCTTGACGGCAAGCTCTTCCTTGCTCCGTTGGAGAGGGAAAAAATTAAGGTCCGTTTGCTTTTGTCGCATATCATCCCGATTGCTCACGAGTGGAATAGAAAGTCCTGGATATCGGAACTGGTACAGGTTTGTGGAGCTCATTTCCACCCAACCCGATCCAACCGCTAACAGATTCGTTCGCACAGGAATTTGGGCCATGTGAGAGCTGATGTCGCCCTTTTTAATCTGCCACTGACCAGATTCATCTATCTAGTGACTTTGCCGACCAGTATCCCGAGGCCGAAGTGGTGGGAACCGACCTGTCTCCCATCCAGCCCGAGTGGGTACCACCCAACGTGATCTTGTAAGCACTCTTGGCTGCTGACTCTTTGTATGTGGAGCTGACGGAAATAGTGAGATTGACAACTGCATGGAGGAATGGACATTCAAGCCTGACTCGGTCGACTACGTGCACATGCGCTACCTCTACGGCAGCATCGCCGACTGGTATGATCTGATGAAGCAGGCGTATCGAGTTTGCAAGCCTGGCGGCTGGGTAGAGAGCTATGAGGCGTCACCCATGATGGAGAGTGATGACGGGACCGTCACGGAAACCTGTGCCATCAACGAATGGGGCAAGTTCTTCATCGAAGGTGGCAAGAAGCTCAACCGCACTTTTACCATTCTGGACGATGATTTGCAGCGCAAGGCCATGGAGGAGGCTGGCTTTGTCGACATTCAGATCTGGAATTTTAAGGCAAGACTTTTTTTTTTTTTCGATCTTTGTGCGCAAGAGCTAAAAGTGGTTACTGACCGATGCGAAAATATAGGCACCCATTGGTGGCTGGGCCAAGGATGAGAAGCTCAAGGAGATTGGCCAGTTTTCTCAAGCCGCTCTGGAACAGGACTATGAAGGCTATGTTCTGTTTATGGCCAACATGATTCTTGGATGGACAAAGGAGGAAGTGTCGGTCTACTGTGCTCAGCTTCGACGAGAAATCCGGTCAGGCAAGTTCCATACCTACTACCGACAGCGAGTCGTGTACGCCCGAAAGCCCGAGTAGAAACCGGTTCAGCATAAGCAAGGTTGGCAATCAATCAGAGCAGTGAGACGAGATCATTCGTTCAAATTCATAATGTTCATTCTACATCCCAAATCCTTATGCCAGTGTTGCATCCACCATCGGGATAAGAGACTGCTTGACGTAGTCGGAATTCCTCCAGGTAGACCAGTCGTGGCTCAGCACTCCCCATGTCTCGTCAAAGTCCTGGGTTCCCGATCTGATGTAGTAGCTTCCAACCTGCACCCAAATCATCCATCCAGCGCTTCCCTGGGGGAGGAACTGCGCCAAGCACGAAGTGTAAGTCTTTTGCCAGGTGCTGTCCGTCATGAGGAAGCCCCACTCGGTCATGAGGACGGGGAAGACGTTCTTGGCGGCGGGATCGGTCGAGTTCATGGCCTGGAAGCCTTTCTGGTAAATGTCCGATACCAAGCCGGAGCAGCTTGTGGCGGAGTTTGCGTAGTTGTGCAGCTCCAAAACAAGCTTGTCCCCGTATCCGACAAAGTCGTCGCGGCTGAAAACGCCGGTCCCGGGTGTGAGAGCTGTTCCCTGCACCACGGGCGCGAGAGTTGTGTCGTAGTTGAGACCGGAAAGGAAGATGAGAGTGTCCGAGTTGGCGTTGTTGATGGCATTGGCGGCTTGCTTGATGTATGTGTACCAAGTCTGCCAGTTGTATGGCTCGGTCGCGGCACCGCTCGTGGGCTCGCGCAGTTCGTTGCGCAGAGACATGGACATCAAGTTGGACCAGGATTTCCCCTAAAAGGTCAGTACAATGACGATCCGAATGGAGGAGCTGTCTCACATGAGTGGCCATATACGCAAGGCCTCGCACCCAATTGTCGACCGAAAAGTAGGTGTCGCCGAACCAAGCATTTCCGTCGGCTCCACCACAGCACCACTCGCCACGAGAAATGTGGTTGTCAAGGTGCACATAGATCTGCTGGCTGGCCAATTCTGCTGCAACTGCATCATAAACCTACTGCTGTCAATTTTCTGGACCACACATGCAAATAAAACAAGTCGGGGTTCGACTTACTTGGAGTCTAGTCGTTGATGCCGTGAATGAAGGGTTGTTTGCCAGCACCTGGTTCAGAATCTTGGTTCCGTTTGCTGTCCCAAGAGCTGCCGTAAAGGCGGCCTGCAGAGTGACATCGACTCCGTTGTTTTCGTAGATTTGGTCAACCATCTCAATGGCGTATGTGAGACGTACAACGTTCATCCCAAGGCTCTTAATGTCCGAGACAATTTTGCTGATGGACTGGAACTGGAGACCCTCGGGAACCATGGCCTCTCCGTGGCCGGGCCAATTGGTCCCAGCATACTTGACATTGTTTCCTGAATTGTCGACAATCTGGTGGCCTTTGCTGAAGAACGGGCCGTTGGGCCAAGCTTGCCTGGGGGTTGGCGAAGCCGTGCCCAGCGACAAGACACCCAGCGCAGTCGCGAGGTAGGAAAGAATCTTGGTCATCTTGTCACGATTACTCGATGCCGACCTTGAGGGGACACCTTTTTCACGCAGTTTCGACCCATGGGGCCGTATTCGGTCGTCGTCTTTATACGTCAACCATGTCCGATTGACACGTGAATGCCGTTGCAGCTAATGAAGGTGCAACACGAGGCAGTGTCGGATTGAATACACCCGAAAGGAGGGGAAGCAGAGCTGCTGGTGCGAACCCATAGATGCGGAATGACGCTCTCCGCCAGGCACCGCGCATGAGGAAACCGAGGTTGATGGCATGGCTGCCCGGAGCCGGGGTGTTTATTGGTGCGCCTTTTTGGACAATGTCGATCCGTCGCCTTCGGCCGGTCCCCCGCATTTTGGTACCCCTGGAGACTCCGCAGAGGGCGGGAGACCTTACGACGCATCATCTAGAAAACTCTCTTTTTGCCATCAATAGTTGGCTCGGCCCGTATCGGGCCGCAGGTCATGCGCCATGAGAATTGATGCGTACCGTCCCAGTGCGAGTGGAGTTGCAGCCAGACTTGTCCCGCGCCAAGCCCAAAACTCAAATGCCATGGGTCTTGGCCGCAAGGCATGTCGGGTAAATAAATGAGTTAGTATTTTTCGAGCACCTCTTTGTCTCTAGAAAAAAAACCGGCGGTGGTGTTGTGTTATGTTCCATGTTCACTGTGCACGATAGTCTAACCTTTTATGGTCTCAGCTTCGTGCAATAAGAAGTCAATATCATAACAATCGTGAAAAACATTGAATCCATTTTCCTTATAAAGAAGATTCGTTAGCCCCAATTCATTTCAACCTGCCTACTTGGAGAGGGGCTATATGTCAGGCCACCTATACGTGGCGGGGCCAGCTTTCGCGCGAATTTAAATCACGAGATGGAGAAGAGCAGCTGATTGTGCATGGTTGATAAATTGTCTATGCATGCCCAAGTCACACCCCGCACCCACTAATTTTGGCACCTAGAGCGGCGGCAGGAAGCTGCCAGGGTCTGCTACCGTAGATTCCGTTAATTCTAGATACCTCAGTTGGTTTCCACATCCGGAACTGATGAGTTAGGTTAGTCAGACTCATATTTTCATTCAAACGTCATACGTACGAGTATCTACTGTACTTCCATTTCGTATTTGCGTCGTTTGTATTCCCTTTCGGATCAGTTAATAGAGAATCCGAAACTTGTTGAGTGGCAAGGCATATTACCAGTGTAATGTATCCAAAGATCCCCTTAGCATAGTCGTCACCGTCAAGAGGCTCTGTATCCATGAGAGTCATTGCACCGGCTTTGAGAAAATGTCAATATTCATTGGAACCCTCCCGTATTGGGATGCTGATCTCTAAATTCATGCCACTTACTAGCTGACTCCTGTGTGTAAATTCCATCATCATCATTCTCCACACGATCAATCTCGGTGTGGCTGGCGTAAGGCTCAAGACGCATAATCTCCTTTGACAGACCCTCATCAGCAAATATTTGACCAGTGCTGACAATGGGGCCGTGGAGTAGTGTTCCGTTAGATTGAACCGTCCAGTTGGTGTGCACCTGAACGTGAATGTGAATCGCTCTTTGGACCTATTGTTTCATGTCAGTGTACTTATTTTGGACGATTTTCTCATAGCGTTTGTGGAAAACCAACATAGAAACCAGGGAATATTGTAGTGAACGATGTAACGCCATGTTTGTCCGTTGGCCACATGCCCCGCTAAATTTGTGAGTAATCTCTAATTGGTCTTTGGATAATGATAATCTCACAAGAAATGTTGAATTGTCCGTTGATAACCACTAAAACTCTGTCAGATGTGAAGTAAATACTACATGCAAAAGCTGATCTTACTGAGAGATCTGGCAACCCGCCATGAAGGTTGAGGGTACTCCCGTTAGTCAGGTTGCTGTACAGGTCCAAAAACTGTGTGTTGGGAGAAAGGCCGGTGAAGGAGCTGTAAGATCCGGTTGCGTTGCAGTGCTTTATATAATTCAATTAGTTTCATATTTCAGTGAATTATGGGTGTTCACTTACCCAGATATCTACCAGAACATCATTGAGCGGCTCACAAGTATCCACGTCGATCACGCCGATTTCAAGTGATAGAGGTACGCCAGGCTGGCCCTCGCGAATATCCTGTCTCAGCGTCTGGCTTCGTGGGAGAAAATAAGGACCATCGCTGGTTTCTGGAGTGAGGATGTTGGTCCAATTTTTGATCTGTTTATACTTTGGAGCCGCCGCATGGATCACGTAGTCCGTGTCTCCGGAGCCTGGATCGATGGATTCTGATCGACGGCGCAAGGCTCGACGGGCCGTTTTCATCTGAGCAACACGAGCTCCGCATCGATTGAGGACATCACGATGGGCCTTGATTGATCTCTCATCAGGAGCTTCGTGAACGTGGGCTAAGTATTGATGGTTAGTTGGGTTAGCTCAACGTATCGAAACGAACGAACCTGTAATCGCCACGAGGAAAAAGCTCAGAACATTGAAAATGTTGATGTTCATGATGGGCTTCCGGTATGAATCTATTTGATATTGTCATGGGCTGACCTTGGCACAGTTCTGCAGGAGTTTATATACTCTACAGCTCTCGCGCATCGCGTCCGTGTCCTCGCTGGTTCTCTGCTCATCATTGCGCCGAGGTAATTGAGACATTGACTTGGTCAGATGTGAATAAATGGGCCAACCCAATCAATGTGCTCGAATTCGTTCCTTCGGCTACATAAATGCGTGCTATCATAAGGCCTATAAGCATCATAGCGACTGCTTGCTCCAATGGGATGAATTGATTCTGATAAGAGGCGGTTTGAAGTGGGCTCCCGCGCGGTAACCCCCACATACTTTGAGATCGGCGTATGAAAGGATGTGGGAATACGGAAATATGCGGTTTGTCGCGGCGGAACTTGTAGCAGAATATGCAAGGGCCCACCAAGATCTGTCAGCAATTTGTCCGCAAGGGTAGGTCTGTGCAAAATCCCATCGTCATTCCAAACCCTGTTACGAATAGACAGCAGTTAATTGGCTGGGGCGGGTGCCGCCAATGTTTTAGTACATGTAATGGACTTGTGATGGCCTTTTGCTGCACATGGTGCATGGCGCCATCCTCAATGAGGATTGATCGGTGCAGATGACCCATGATAATATTGGCACGTAATGTTAGTAGTATTGGCCAAAGCGTAGGAGAGATATGAAGAGGTGGGTAACAAACCACACACCAAACCTGTTCACAAATAGCCTGCGGCGATCCAAGGGGTTTAAACTTTCCGAAGGGAGGAGAGGACTTTTGAACAAATAAAAGCGGCCTTACCCAACATGGCCTTCAAAATTTCACTATGGCCGCAAGAGTTACTTGATCGAGCTGTCACTAAAAACGTAGACTTTGCAATACGAAAGGCGATGAATTCAGACAAGACCAGCATACTCTTCTATGATTACCTCCACGCTCATCTTTCCAACCCTACACTTTCCTTGATCTTTTGTGTTGCAAACAACATACACTAAAATCGGGCTTTCTCTGAGTTAGACTGTGAAATCCCTCGATGCAATGGCTTCGCACTGCCGATTAAGAATTAAGTCATTTCATATCCTTCTTGCCTGCCATTCTCGTCTTCGTCATGCTTACTTTGTGCCCATCTCCCAAGAATAGAAGACACTAAAAGGCCAATAAGATCAGATTACAGACTTACGTCGCTACCCCCCCTGTCTCTTCAGGTTGCCTTAATAATTGCGGGTTTGGGGTCGTACTTATTCAAGCCCTTACTGAACTGGTAGTATTGTGCGTCTTTGTGGAACAACTCAATAATGACGGTGGCCAAGAGCAACATTGCTGTACTTTGGCCGAAACCCTAGCATCCTCGCTGTCTTTGCCCTCGAGATATGACGTATTTGCGTGAAGCAGTGCAATCATGGAATACAGATGCAGTGGGAAGCGTAGAAAATAATTTAGTGTTATCTGAGATGACCAAGTCATCACATAGAGAGTTTTTCACTACCACACTGTTCATTTTTGTATCTTTCCTCTTCTTTTTACTTTTACAGTTTAATACTCGATTTCATGTCTCCACTGGATAGTCATCATCCATGAACCCGTCAATCCCACGAGGGTGCTTCAGGATAAGCCGCTGCATTTCATCTTTGACCCTGTCCTTTTGTTAAATTGATGCTTATTGAAGGTTCTGTGGTAACGTACTGGTTTCTTAGGAAGGCCCGATGTTCATCTAGACCAGAGTTGATGATATTGTCGCGCCTTGATATTGACGAAGTTAGAAACTAGTGAAAGGAATGGGTTCCAATACAATTGTCTACTCACATGGCGTACAATGCATTCCGGTCGTCGAAATCATCAATAGGCTCTGATAGTTGGATGATCTCCTTGTACCTGCTGACGTACCTTCTATCGAAGTGGTATCTCGGTTCTCGCATCATTCCGAGGTCGACTGCGATGTTGGACAGGAGGTAGGTATAAAGTCAGGTCCCTTTCTTACATTCATTATGTCCATAACAACAGCATGAATCGAAAAGGATGACGCGATTTGTCGACGCGTCAATCTGCACATTACCGTGCCAAACATCGCCGTGAACTAGGGTCGGCTTTATGCTCCTACCACCAGTCTGGAGCGGCCGCAAGAGCCTGGGAATAACCTTGTCGAAAAACTGCTCGGCGACGGCATCAAACTCTGCGTCAGGACCGCGAATGCTTTGCTCCCACTGGATATCTGATCTGAATTGGCGGGCGAAATACTCTTCCCAGGTGTCACACCACTCATTGACGTTGGGGACGACGCCATTGAAGGTGGTTATATGGAACCCGAATTTACCAGTCGGAGATTCAGCTGGCTTATGGAGCTTTGCCAAGATTTCGACAAGCTGTGTTGGTTCAGGAGTGTTTTCGCTCATGTTTCGGAATTTTGTGATATAGAAGGATGAGGATGGTTTAAGTTCAAGTGTTCCGTGTGCGATTGGAATGACAACATTATCGGGGAGGTACTTGGCAAGCTCTTTTTGGCTTTCGTATTCACCCATTGCCAATTCTTCATGACGCTCTCTACGAATTATCTAATTAACTCTGTTAGTATCTTTTTTCTATAGATAGTGAGTGGACTGGGTTGTCTGCATACCTTGAGAAAGTATCCACGTCCCTTGCCCTCAACCTCAATATCGACCCTATACCCGAAAGACCAGCTTGCTTTTCCATGTGGAATAACTGAAATAACCTTGCAATCTACTGGAAGAACTGGAGGCAACAATAAGTTCCTACCAAAAAAAACAATCGTGATGGAAATTATATACCTCTGAGGATCGCAGGGTCTAGAAGCTCGCCCATCTTGGATTGTTGTCGACTGGTAATTGTATGTGAGATGACTTTTTAGTGGAGAAACAGTCTCAGGTTTAGGATTTCTAAGACAGGGCTGTGAGTGCTAGGGATGAAGATTTGGTGAAGTTTAGTAGCGGGGTAAGCCATGGCTCAAGTGGTAAAAATACGAGAAATCCCCTCAGTCAAATTTGGTCGCTCTTTGTCAATGCTGCGAGGGAAGACGCTTGTGCCCAGCCACCAAAGCGCTAAAATGCATACGGTCGCATTAAATATTTGTGTATCGCCACATCGTTTCGAAGAATGCAGGGCGGCACTTTATAAATAGGCATGCAACACCATTGAGATATTTACTCCCAGATCGATTCGCTGGAAGTGAGGGCATCCTTCATTTGCTGCGCTTTGGTTGGCCAAGACCCTGGTCGTAGCCCAAACGTTGCCCAACGGCGTGATCTAACCGCAATGCACCTCCGCGCGCGGCTCGTGCCGTCCCTCCCAGATCTTTTATGAAAAACCGTTCAGGTGGCGGGGTAAATGACCAGGACACAGCCTTGACGTGTGCGACCACACGTAGGAACCATTGCAGAACCAGCGCAAGGGCGACGATGGATGTATGTCTGCTATAGGTACAGCCATTCTTGGAGTTAGAAGCCAAAACTAATGGGTACCATCACAGGGTCAACGGCACGGTCTTCCAGGCCGGACAGCAGCAAAGACTTCGGTCGACGATGTCGGACCCGACTGGGAAGTGGCCACGACTATGTACGATTTGGAATCTAGGCAGTCCTCCAAAGCAGCGCTCGCTGAGACCAAAAACAACAAACCATCTAAAGAATGGTCAAGGTACTTCCGAGGACGACTCAGATCTACGCCGACGAACACGCATGCCCCTTCTTCCGATCGAGTTAGTTCTAAAGGACCTCTCGGCTTGCACTTGTTGCATCCCTCTCCGCAGTCATTGATCGATCTGATATTCGTCCACGGGTTGGGTGGTGATTCGATAAAAACATGGCGCAAGGGTGGCGATCCGTGGCTGTTTTGGCCTCAGAGGTGGCTACCCATAGAGGCCGAGTTTCATCATGCCAGTATACACAGCTTCGGATATGATAGCGACTGGAAGGGCTCCAAGCCCAGTATCCTTAGCGTACACGATTTTGGTCAGGCACTATACGAAGAGATCAAGACAGGACCACATCTGAGTCAAAGTCCCGACGTAAGTTCTTGGCGACGAGGAGCATTCCTTGCCAATAATTAAAGGGTCATGCTGATGCCGACCTTAAGAGTCCAATAATTCTCATAGGCCATTCCATGGGGGGTTTGGTTATCAAGAAGGTAAGTCCGCTTGTTAAAATTAGAGATTGGATCTGCATCTATGCAAAAATGAGATTACGCAATGCTCAAGCTTTTTTAGGCATTCATTCTCGCGCACCAGGATACCACAGCGGCTGGAGTCGCCGATAGATTACGTTCCATATTTTTCTTAGCTACCCCACACCGAGGGTCTGATTATGCATCGATTTTGAACAAGGTGTTGAAATACGGAGGGATTGTGGGCATGACCTCACCCCGAGATTATATCAACGACCTCAAGAAAGGCTCGTCTCCTGCGCAACTCATCAACAATGAATTTGCGCGGTATGCAAATAACCTCCCGATTCATTCATTCTTTGAATCACTAGAGACGAATATCGGGCCATACTCATCGTTACTTGTGGAAAGGGAATCCGCAGTCTTAGATATTCGCACTGCGAATGTCAATAAAGCATCTGCTCATTGTAATTCTAGGCACTGGCTTCACAATGGAAACTAGTCGGTACATGAATGCAAATCACCGCGACATGTGCAAATTTCAGAGCCTGGATGACCCGAATTACCAAGCGCTGCACAATAGCTTAGGAAGTGTGGTCCAGATGCTGTTGAAGGACGGTAAGGCGACAAAACATTCTTCAGAACTATTCATTGTGTGCTAATTAAAGTCAAGTCGTCTCAAAGCATGATGCGGAATCCAAATCGCAACTTCGAACTATTCAGACAAGTCTGGGCATCGTTACTCCTTCGGATGAGCACTACGAGAAGATCCCAGGCTCCTGCGAGTGGATTAACGAACGAGGGGATTTCAGAGACTGGAGAGACACACCTATTGATCTGCAGACATCTCAAACAGCGAATCTTCCCCCTTTCATTCATTGGATAACCGCTACCCCTGGATCCGGCAAAACAATTCTGGCTAACTACGTGGCTTCTCAACTGGCTGAATTTAGTCTCCAGAGCGCTGTTCATTATTTTCATATCGGGAAGAAATCATCCCAATCGCTTGCTGGGTGCCTGAGGTCAATAGCCTTCCAAATGGCCGCTAATAATTCTGCAGTTCGTGATGTTTTGGTGAGGATATTCGATGGCTTCACATACGACCAGGATGACGCTCGAGCGATTTGGCGCAAGATTTTCAGTGCCAGTATTTTCCAGGTGTGTTTTTAAAAATTTCATTCACTTTATTCCTGAAATATGCTGATAATAAGTGAATAGATCTCGATGCTTGCTCCCCAGTACTGGGTTATTGATGCAATCGACGAATGCATCAAGTACTCCGAACTGTTCACGCTACTCCGGGGAGTTCAATGTAGATTTCCTCTAAGAATATTTTTGACCGGTAGAAAGCTTCGTGATATGCAGCGGCTCGTCCCCCAGGTCGAAGGCTGTGTCGTTGTTGAGATACCCCGGCCGGACACAATCCGGGACATCGGGCTTTTCATCCGCAGTCGCATGGAGTTTCTGCAAATTGACAACGACAGTGAGAAGCAAGAGCTAGAAGAGGAGATACTGCACCGATCAGATGGATCTTTTCTTTGGTCTAGGTTGGCGCTGGACGAGCTAGAAACTGTCTACAGTTATGAGAGCATCATGGCAGTGCTCCGCGGCATTCCCGAAGGAATGATCTCTTATTATCAACGTACTGTGAAGGAGATGGCCGAAAATACTCGAGAAAAGCACATAACTAAGACCATTTTGTATTGGGTTTTGTCGGCCTCCCGACCACTATCCGTCTCAGAGCTTTCGGAAGCACTCAAACTTGATATCAAGGTGCATCTCCCGAGTGCCAAGGTCGCGATTGAAAGCCTCTGTGGACAATTAGTATCCATAGACAAGAATACGGAATTAGCCCACCTGGTGCACACGACGGCGCGGGAGTTCTTAATGTCAGAAGAGGCAGGAGAATTCAGAATTCGCAGCGCCGAGTCTCATGAGAGGATTGCGCTGACTTGCCTTCAATTACTTATCAGTCCATCGATGCAACGGCCCAGGCACAGAGCCCTCGTCAACCAGAAACGCCCGGACCAGCATCCTTCTGTTCTGCTTGATTACGCAATTAGTGAGTTCTCAGAGCATCTATTTGGTGCTTCTGGACAAAGCGACAAGCTTCTGGTCGCGTTGGATAGGTTCCTCACCCTGACGGTTCTGACCTGGATTGACCGCATCGCTACCAAGGGAGTACTGCACCGTCTCATTCGAGTGGCAAGAAACCTGAGAAGTTATCTTGACAGCAGAGAAAGGTGTATCTCGCCTCTAAATAAACATGCCAAAACTGTCGATGGCTGGGCCACAGATCTCACACGTTTAGCTACCAAGTTTGGCGGTGCTCTGACATTGCAACACCATTCGATCTATTTCCTCATTCCACCTCTTTGCCCTACTGAGTCGGCAATCTACAGGCAGTTTGGTAAATCACCTGGCGGGCTTACTTGCTCAGGCTTCGATAATTCGAACTGGGATGACTGCACCGCCACAGTGAATTTCGAACATGATAACGCATCCACAATAACCTGCAACAACGGTCTCATCGCAGTCGGATTCGAGTCTGGGGATATTCATCTCTATAATTATGGCAGCTGTCAGAAGCACCAAGAGATTACGCACGGCTCTCCATTGTATTTAATACTTCTGGACCCCCTTGGTTCATTTGTCGCCTCAGCAGGCATAAAACATCTTACTGTCAGCGATCTGGAAGGGAAGTTGCTTTGGAAAAATTGGTTAAGAAGCCGTTGTATTCTTCTTACTTGCACCTCGACCTGTATAGTAGCCGTGACAATGTCTGCTCAGGTTTACTACTGGGACATCGTGACTGGTGAACGGATTGAAGAACATCACTATCCTTATCAGCCCTTTGACTCAGCGTCTAGTTTGAGCTCAGGTGGGGTGAAAGCGCCTTTCGTTGCTTCAATTTCACCAGGCATGGAGCTTCTGGCGCTAGGGTATAAGTCGGGTCCTATCTCCATCTACGAATTGCAATCGCACACGTGGATCTCATGGGCCATTGACGACAACGCTCGATATGTCGCCCAGACTGTTTTTAACCCAAATCCCGAAATCAATCTTCTACTAGTCGCCTATGATGAAGGACACTTGGCCCTCTATGATGCATGGTCCGGAGTTCTCATTCAATCTCGGCCCTCCAAAACATATGCTGTCTATATCGCATTGTCTTGCTCTGCAGACGGCCGAACCTTCGGTACTGTCGATGTCAGGGGCAATCTTAAAATATGGGATTTTGAGTCTCTAAGTCTTCTCTACCATGTGCTCACACCCAGTCAATCATTCAGAATGCTCGAATTTAGCTCAGACAGCTTCAGTCTAGTTGATACGACCGACTGCGAGATGAGGATATGGTCGCCTTCGATCCTCATCAGGAAGATGGTCGAAGAAGAGGCCAGCGTAAGCGACCGAGCCGCGATTAATACTGTTACTGAATGTCAATTCGACGGTTTTCAATCCGCAAAAATACGGTCCATAGTCACGCATGAGACTTTGCCGGCAGTGTTTAGCGGGAACCATAATGGGGGCGTACTCGTTCACCAGCCTGCCAATGGGTATGTCGGCCGAGTCCTTTATTCGCACAGCAATGAAGTTGTAAAATGCCTTGCCGTTACAAAATGCAATGTAATTGCTTCCGGTGATGTGGCTGGTATTCTTCAGGTCCACCAGCTCAATGCAACGGAACCTCCCACCATCACAATTGGACCCCTCCTGTTTCAGACTCGTATCGCTGCACCTATACATCAGCTACTGTTTGATGCCAGTGGCAAATACCTTCTTGTTTCGACCCAAGACTCAGATCATGTTTATGAGGTGAACTCTATAGAATTAGTAGGATCAATTCCTGCTGTCGCCGAACGCCGCGTCTGGAGGTGGTTAGCGTTGCAGGATGAGGATGCTGGTTCGTTCGCATTAGTGTGCAACCGCAACATCATCTCATATACTGCTGCGCCATTCTCCCAAGACTCTGAACGTAAATCAGTCGAACTCGAATATGAAATCGAAGATGATTTTACAGAAATTGACATTGATTTTGCGAAGGTTTACAAGAATACTGGATCTCTGATCTTGGAGATCCGTCAGCAAAATAAATATGTTGTGAATTCGTCCACCTTCATTTTCAAACTCGGAGAGGTATTCAACGAGAATTCACGCAAAACAATGCAACCAGTTAACCAGTTCGAACACTGAGAGGAGATTGTTGCTCCCACGTGGTGGGGATCAGCACATCGAATCACAGACTTCTATTTTTACATCGGAATTCCTGGGTTTGCTCCGTCGACTTGCTTACAATGTATAGCGCCGAATACATACAACATTTCCTCGTCCCAGACGAATTTGTCAGCAAAAACAATGATGTTCTCCCAACGCGAGTAATGCATGATGATATTGTCTTTTGCATTCATGATAAGGTTGCCGTGGTAAAAAATGGCCTCAAGTTTCAAGAGATGAAGACTTTTGCATAATTCACTTGCGTACTTCAGGAATCTTATTTACGAGCATATCTACGTCATACTATTTTTGTACAACCTTATAATCTGAGATACACACACGTTCCTTCACATGTCTGGGGAAGAAAAGATATCCCATTGGACTATTTAACAAAGAAACCCATGGAGCAAGTCAAAATTCGATAAATAAAAACTGAATAATATATCCTTTTTCGCCAGTATGGCTGCTATTCGTTAGCTGAAATAGGAACTTGACTTCGTTATTCCAGCCCAGTGTCAAAGAGCGTATCAACTCCACGCATAAAACTCGTTGAGTTCGAGTAAAATCTTCCTGCTTTCATCCGCATTTCTCCATCTCATCGAAGCGACGCTTTTTGTCACTTGCTCCTCATTTTCGACATTGACATGAGAACTTTTAGATAGCAGCTGCATTGCACGCCTAGTACACTCATGAGGCTCCCAAATGACCACTTTTGGCAGATCCCATCGGCGCGCTTCATCCAGAGCGTCCAACAGAAGCTGGGCGACAGGCTCAACTTCCAAATCGGTCCACTCCAAGGGCACCCGGATGCGCTGAATTCCGAGCTGCTGCTTCCTAAAATCGTGGTATCAATAGATCCAGACGCCTCTTGCATCACAGATGCTCCCGTAGTGCTCAGGCGTTTTGCCATGGAGCTTGGAGCTGACGAAACAGGCTCGCTTGTGCAGCTGAGTTATTATCGATGCGGTTGGGAGAACCGCGACTCGGACTTTTCCAGCAGGGACTGAACCACTCTCAAATCTTTTATGGGTGTCTTGGATGTCGATAGAAGCTAAATTTCCAATCTCTGGCTGACGAAGACCTCGGGTGTTGGCGAGATGTGGTGCCTGGGTTGATTTGGCCTCCTGAGGTTCCGTCATTAAGATGGACTGGACACGGCCATACTTCTTCCAGCCTCTTCGAACATAAAACTAAGCACATATATCAGATGCCATAACTTAATACGGAGGCAAAGTTTCCACTCACATCGCCTATACTGCTGTATAGCATACTTGCCGCAGCTTTGCCTGACGTGTCCATCCATTGAGCTATTTGCGCAAGCAAGTGGGATGCAGGGCCGCAAGATCGGTATTGCGGGTCTGTGACAACACTAGCAAGACAATATCCTCTCTCTTCCCGAATACCGTTCGCGTCTTGGATGAGAAAGTCCCGATGGATTGTCCGACCGGCCGTGAGCACCTGGTTTGGGTCATCTTCAAGACAGATACACCAGAGCCGTGCGGAGTCATCGTCCTTGAGGAGCTCGTGTCTCAACCGTTTTTCGTGCTCTAGATAATGAGCTTCTGAAAGAGGCAGCCGGAAGGCATCTCCGGAGAGCTTAAAACAGCCGACCTGCTGTACAGCGGTCGCCTCTCTAAAAGCAACTTTTACTTGACCATTCGGGCCGTCGGTTATGATTGAAATAGGTCCAAACATATTCAGAATTTTCAGAATGCAGAAGGCCAATGTAATTATCCGGTCAAGCAGATATTATGTTATTGTGTACTCGTAACTTCGGTGTTGAGAAGCATATGGACTATGGCGGCACTGTAGGTAATCCAAGTGCCTGGGCATGCGACTGCCTTTATGGTAATAGGTAATGACGACCCGTAAAACTAAGGCAATGGTCCCCTCTAAAATATGTCCTATTATAGGGTGATTTTCTATGAAGCAATGCTTTTTTAGCCCCGAGGTGGATGTGAACAGGTCACAAGACGAGAAATGGATGGTTGGCCTCAATCATGTTGGCTGCACTACCGTATTATCTCGCAAAATCCGGCCATGGAGTGGAGACGAAAATATTCCCATAAATATGCATAGAACCAATAAAAGCCATTATGAGAAGCCAAAACGCGGAGAAGAAAGGAAAAAGCTGCTCCACTCCATGGCCGGATTTTGCAAGATAATACGGCAGTCTGACGTATCGTTTGAGCTAGACTATTCAGGTGGATGCTGAAGGGGACCTGCAGTTCCTCAATCTGCCAGCGTACCTAAACTAATTCGTCCCTATCTTATTCATTTCCGGCCGTAAGAGTCTTCGGAATGCCTTCTAGTGCTGGGATTTGGTCACCAGCATTTATACGATTGCAATCTTTAAAGGTGAAATGAAGGAGGCATAGAATTAGATATTTTATTAGACATCGAAACAGCACCGCGCTCGGCTATCAATCCTAAATTTCTTTCAAGGCTTCCTTCCCCAGACAAAATAAACGGGGAGGTACAGGTGAATAGCGGGGTCCCTGAGGTTCCTCTTGCACTTGGCCATGAGAACCTGCATTTCCTTCTCGTCCCAACCAAGGACGCGTGTAAAGATTGCCGGGGTGTAAGAGTCGATCACTTGCAACTCTTGAATCGCCTGGAACCTTCCAATCTCCTTCAGCAATGGGTCCTTAGGCCATGGCCCAATGGGGATCTATTTTCTTTGTTAGTCTTATTCCATTCGGACCATGTCCACTCGCTGCATAGCGATTGGGAAGAACGAACCTTGAGAACCCTCTCCTCAACATCGACAAATCCAGCGTCCTTCAGCTTGTCCTTCCAACCGGACGCACAGTCGATTGGCTTGCCGAACTGGGCCCCACCCTTGCATAGCTCCGTCATCCAACGCACTGCATCTGTGGCCAACGAAATAGTTTCGTCATCAGACACAAACTTTCCGTAGACTCCCTTAATCTCAAAGTATCCCCCGGATTCCAAGTGCTCGAACGCTTGTTCGAATAGCCTGTTGCCGGTGGGGATGCATCCCTCCAGCTCTCGGGCATGAATAAAAGAAAATGGCTTGCGGTAGAGCCATTCTGCCTCAAAGTCGTCGACTTCGAAAATGCAGTTTGGTGGGGTCCTAGCTGATAGTTGGCATCAAATGTCTAGCGTACACTCGGAATACATACCACTTGGGTTGGATGGGGCTCAGGTCTGTTCCGATAACCTCTGCTGATGGGTGCTCACTGGAGTTGGCGCATTAGAAAAGTCATATAGCATCGAAAGGGGTTGGCAGAATCGCTCACTCGGCAAAGTCAATGGCCCAGATACCAGTGCCAGTTCCAATGTCTAGAACGCGTTGGATGTGGTCACCAAGGGGAGCCATGTGAAGCTTTCCTCCTTGGAGTAAAGAGTAGATGTGGTGAACCATGTCCATTCTATCCTGCTCTTCGTCATCATTAGGCTAGAAATGGTTAGCTTTGTTGATGGTTTGAACTGTATTTTGGTATATACCAGAATGTAAGTGCCTTCGCGGAAAGCGTGGTAACGTCGTCCATTCTGCGACAAGGTTAGTGGTTTGAAGCGTTTTATTAATTTTAGTGAAACCAACTTCATATCTATGAAAGGTGCTTGTTAGTATATCCACTAAAGAATATTGTTATTGAACGTACTTGTAGTTCATAATACTGGAATTCAGGGACGACAAATAGCTTCGGGATGCCTCTCTAGGTGAAATGTTAAAACCGCTCCGAATACTCTTGTTTAGATGTCCTGTTACTTACGAGGCATTATAAGCAGAGTCAGCTTCATCCAAAGTATCCTAAAATGTTAATCAACATGAGGGATTGTGCAGATAAAACTTATGGCTTACATCAACTTGAACAGGATTTTCGGCTAATGTGGCCAGGGTCTCTTCGTGGAGGACAGCAGGGGATTCCACGGCAGCTACCGCCGGGGTCTCCGGAGGAGTTGTCACAGGAGCTTGTTCAGCCATGACGTTCAGGATGGATGTCGGTGTAATTTGGTACTTTGCCAAAAGTGAAAATATTAAGTTCTGACGATTGTGCAGCACCTTTTATCGGCAGCCAGACCCCGCACCCAACCGAAATTGTCATGTCATCCTATTCCTAAACCAGAACCCCGGTCGTGGCCGCGTGGGCGGACCGGGCCCGTGTTCAAGCATCCGCCAGGCGCGGCGCATTCACTCAGCCAATAGGATCACTCCCCGAGTCTTGACATATGGATTCAAGGTTTGAGCATTGTTGGCTGGGCGTTCGGACGGGACTTTCGGTTTGGTGAAAAATGTAACTGCGGGAATTCCTTTCCTGGTTATCAGCCCCATCGCCACGTCTATGACCTTTGATGAACTGATGAATGGTGGCCTCTGGGCCGTCATGAAAGACGCAGAAATGGCCTGAAACTAATCAATGGTCGAAACTGAGACCGCGACCAAGAGGCAGAACGAGGATAAAGTGGATATGAAACAAGCGAGGTTGTCGCCGTTCACTTCAGTGTTTTGTGAACCCCTTGCCTCCTCATATTCGGTTATCTATGGTCTGTAAAGCGATAAAGCCTTTCTAAATTCTCGGTGTGTGAGACAAAACGTGGTTACTTAAAATTGTCACCGAATAACAGCCTTCGTAATGGTTGCTTCTAACAATTCGTATCCACACAACAGGGATGATGCGGCATGGGGCACACCGCCACAATCCGCACGAACACATCGGCGATCTAACTCGATAAAATGATGTTTTGCGAGCTCCACTATAAATGTCTGGCTGCTGTTCCCCATCTTCAGTTCATCAATTGACCAGATTCAGTAGCATTCTAGAACCAATGGAGCAGCGGTACCGGATAGGAGCCCATGAAACAAACTCTAAATTAACGGAATATGGCTTGGCAATGTCATTAACATTCGTCTCCAACATAAAGCTGGACCTCAACATGGTAAATCTTCATTATTGTCACGTATTGTAAATACGCCCAGACATCCTCCAAGGCGTTGCCAGGTTTTGGAGTACGGAGTCTCACCACCTGATCTTGAAATCATTGAAAGCTACCAATCAACTGAGGGGAGATATAACACTAGAAGCATAATTCAGAATACAGGATATGAATCAGGTTCCCTGTCTTGATAAAGCTTCTTTTCCAACACGATTCAGGTCATCGTTGCCAAGTGTTTCCTTCTCAAAACCCCCAACAACCTGGTTGATCAGAGCAGCTGCAAATACGCTGAGCCCAACGTATGGAACACCGACAGTAGATCCGACAGAAACCAGAGCCTTGGATAGTATACCGGGGTTGTTTGTCTGATTGACTAATCCGGGCTTGGCTATGCACGATTGAACTTGTCCACTGGAATTTTCCGCGTATTTGAGGACGGCAGTTTCGGTTTCTCCCTAAAGGACGTATGGTTTTAGTTTGTTCATCTCGGTATATTGCGAAGGAAGTGATGGAGCATACTCTCATGAGGGAATAGGCACCATGGACCCATGGCTTCTTATCCGGGTCTCGCTGGGCGTTGGCGCCGCTCGTGTAGATGAAACGAAATGGCTCGGTCTTCTTCCCATGGCGCAGTTGCGACAACGTTTCGATTCCATTCACTGTGTATTCGAAACAAATCTTGCGCACTTCTTTCCAGTCTAGTAATCTTGATCTCATCGGAGTTACCGCGAGAAGCCTGTGTCCAAAGTTATTATGACGGCCTGATTATGGATCTGCCGCGAGTGTTGGATGGGATCTATGCGCACCAAATGCAACCATCAACGTCGGCGAGCTGTTCCTTTACACTGTCTGAGTAATTACAAAAGTCTTCACATTTTACGGACCGGAATTTGGCTGTATCGGCATCGGGCAACAGGTTTTCCGGAACAGGCGTCTCTCGTCGTGCGAGAGCTATGACGGATGTAACGGCGTTGTTGGAGAGTGCCTGGCGAATAATCTCCGTGCCCACATACCCGGTTGCGCCTGTCACAACAAGCTTCATATTGGGTCTGTTTGTTGACAAGCAGGTATTGGCATGCAGGTTAAAGAAGGTCCAAGCAAGCGGCGCAAAGAAAAGAGAATGGAAAAGGTTCAGAGTAAGCACTAAGTCGGCTGGGAGCAAACAGGATTAGAATTTCATGAGTAAGCACGCCAGTCCGGGAAGACATTGATCCTGTTGGTCACATGATGTTTTCGCACTTTGCCAGAGTTCGACACAAAGACGGAATCACTGCACCGTATTACTCGTACATGAGCCAGGCCATCGACAGAGAGGTTTTGTCTTGTCCACTCGATAAGCAGCGCGCATGCATTAACGAACCGTGGTACTGTTTTGGTCAAGTTTTTCTGCTGTCGATTCACTTGCAAGATCAAACACTGGCACATGATCAAACACGATAAGCTTGTTTGTCTATGCGCGTCAGTGACTGAGCCAAAAGGGAATTGCAACCGACCCAAGAGTGCCAAACAATGTTTTGCCAGCTGCCAACGGTTGTCAGGCCTCGGAAGCAAGATGATTCACTGCGTGCACGCACGTGAAATGTCTATTGCACAGCGCGCGATCTTTCCCGCCTGCATCACGCTTCATGCTTCCGCCTTGGTCTTTTATTTTCTGTTCAACATTCTCCAATGCCTGGTGTCATTTCTCCGATATCTGCTGTGCCCCGCCCTTCAGCATCCAAAGTCGGCTCTTTGCATCCGAGATTCCTCGAATTTGGTATAAAACGTCGTCCCAGAAAAGCCAACTTGACCAAGTGAGGAATAGATGTGCATCACCTCAGCATGAATCCTTCTTCCACTCACGGACAACCATCACTGGTAAGCTTCCTTTGTTCTGATCCTTGCATCACTGGATCGTTAGCGACCATTCCAGGCCAGTACTGCCGTCCCATTCACTGCCAAGTCAACCCATGATTCTGCCGGGGAGGACATGGAGAGTGACCTTGTCGGTATGCTCCAGACGCCTTGGGACAAAGTCTACGCTGTCAGCAAAGACGGTAGCTCATACATCGCGCCACCCTCACTGAGGAGTGTGCCAGTTGCAAAGCTTTCTGAGAGCGGGGCATATTATGATACGGCATGGTTTTCTCTGGATGACTTTTTGGCGCAGGAGTCCGCGGAAGAAGTCCTAAAAAAGGAATACCACGACCGCGTCATCCGGAACCCGCTGGACAAGAAGCTGAAGGAAACCTACAAGAAGCACCAAGACAATGTTAGCAAATTCCGAAAGATTCGCGAAATATTTGGTCCTAGTACATCCTACCACCCAAACCAACTCATGACAAAGCACCACCTCCCGGATCGTGGCCTTTGCGACAAAGAAGTCATGTACAAGCTGGCGTGCAAGATTTCGGATCTGCGCGTTCTGCATGAACGCGGCGAGCTCTCTATGGACCCATGGGACTTTCTACGTTGTCGTATTGCCAAAAAGACTCACAGCATCATGGGATCGACCTAGCAAAGCGCCCGGGGTGTTATCAGGAGCGTCGCCTATCAGATCTGTGACGACAGCGGTGAGGGGCAGACGGGCAAGTACGAGGATCGACTTCTACGAAAGGCCATCCTCCGCTCAGCCCGGCTGCAGGGCCGGCTGGCAAGCTTCGGTGCCAGAAACGGTACCAAGCCGCACGTCATCTCTCGCCAGTCTGGTATTCGCAAGACTCGTACTGTTTCCCGAAACTCATTACCTGCTGCAGCGCCACCGGCGCGTACATCGCACTCTGCTGTTCGAGATAGGCGACAACGTCGCGAAACACTATCCAGGCCCTCAGAGTATCAAGGTGTGAATGCATTCAGGGCCCAGAGAAATTCTCTCTCGCGCTCAAAACTTTGAGCTTGAAGACGGGATTATTATTATTTTCGCCGTAAGTGCAACACTCATAATCTCTCCGTCACCATATCCCCTAACACTAGCAGGCATTTTACCCACACCGCTAGATTGAGCATCAAATCTGGAACGAAACGTTTGGGGCTGGCCTTGTTTTAGGACGGCAATCCTTTTGTTTTTGGCGCGGCAGACATGATTTCGCCTATTACATACGTAACCAGAGAGGGCAGGGGTGATTCCCTTCTATTTAGTAACCTCAAAGAAACCATCACTGACTCATTATGGGTGCCGTTTATTTCCACTCTCTTTCTCCAGTGTGACCTGAACTTACTACTCTTTACATTCACTACATTTCAAGTTTACCTCCAGCCGCTCTGGCGTTTTCGTCACAACCCCACCTTCTTGACGACCAGTGTGTGCGTGTTCATTGGGATTGGGAATGCTTGGCCCCAGTAGCAACCTGTCCCCACCCACTTCATTGTCGTCAACACACGCTCCAGGAGGCAAAACAAAGAAATATTGCATCCCTTTATTCTATTGTTCTTACTTTTCTTTCTTCTAGTGCGCTCCTTAGTTGTTTTTCATTCTCATCTCTTTTCCCTTGCCGTATTCTTGCAGATCGTTGAGGGTCATACGCAAATATTCCCCAGCAGATTTAGTCGTGTTATTTTAGGTCACTACTGTCACTTTCTTATCGGGGAGGTTGCAGGTGACCATTCGCGTATGGAGTAGGAAAAGCTTTGTCATGTTACACCTGCCTTCGCCGCATTCACTGCCAAGAACCTTGGGTCAAGGGGGTTCACGATGCGTCCCTTGCACTAGTAATTTATATAGCTGACTTCTGCAGTTGGTCAAAAGGTTGAGTGTTGACGAGGATTGAGTCAAGATCTGACTTTTCAGCTTTATTCTCCAACTATGGTCTCATCATCGTTAATTCAAAACTTTTCTCCAATTCGTGATCAAGTGCAGTATTGTCAACCCGGCATTGAACAACGTCGAGACCCCTTGAAATGACCCTTGTTAATGTCTGAGCTCGTCATGATTGGGGAAACGATCCTCCTCTGGCATTTTATTAAAGAGACACTGAGTTCTCTCATTTCCATTATCCTCGTCATTATTTTAACCACATATTCATGACCACATCATCCTCCATTCAACATCCTCGCCGGCACTTTTTTACCCCGTCATTTGCCTCACCAAGTATCAAACCCAAACCCCAACAACAATGTGCAGAAAAGTACACAAAATCGGTGTTTGTGGGCATGGACTTCCCAAGCCCGCTGTCTGGTACCCATCATCGCCGTACGAGTGCCCCATCGCTCGTGCCAAGACAGGAGGAATGTCCAGAGCGGCAAAGAGATGCTACCCACCTCTGGAGATAGACAATGAGGTTGAACACGGTGTTACCTGCGGCTCCGAACTTTGTTATGTACGAAATACTCTTGTTCCCCGTGGCTTCATGTGTTGTACATGTGGTCACAAGAACACATTGGGTGAGTATCACTGCATCTGCAGGCATCCTGTGTGCCGACACTGCGCATAGCATTGTAAACATGGAAAGATTAGTAAGGTGCACTGCCTTATCACTACCAATTTAGCAATGAAGTTGTACTCGCCTAACTAGAATGGAATTAATTCATGGAATATTGCTATTGTTCGTTCATAGTGGCATATTCAAGAGCGGGAAATGCAATCTAGTAGCGTAGTTAAAAAATGCCAGTTTAAAACCGTGAGCTCTATCTGTAGTGTAGGGTAGGTGATCCAATGAAACAGGTGTGGAGTCGTCGGATGTGGTAGCGTTTTGTGATTAGCCGAGTGCTCTCATTAAAATTGCCTCAACGGGAATAGTGCTGAAAGGCCTGTGGAAAATTGTGCGGGGTTGGGTGTGGACACAAGCCATGGTTGCTATCGACCTCGTGACCAGCAGAGTTGAGAATAGTTACGTGAGAGCGAAGTCTTCCAAACAAACCCTGGTATGCCTAGTGTTGCAAAATTTACAGAGTGTGGTGCCATTTCGACTTAGGATGGCAGTAATATGGTCGTTTAATCATGCCACGAAGAAAGCGTCCTTACATCCCCAAGGTTAAAGGTGCGTTGACAAAAATGGCCGGTGCGCTTTGAGTAACGTACACCCAATTCTGGTTTGCGGGTATAAATAAACATACTGAACAAGCTTGCAGGGTGTCAGGAGTGCTCGCAGCGCCGAATCAACTGTGACGGAACGCGACCAAGCTGCCAGAAATGTGCGGCCAAAGGAATACCCTGCACGGGATTCGATGTCAAATACCGATTTCGACAGGGGCTCCCACAAGGGCTCCGGGCATCTCAGAGCAGCAAATTGGATTCCCCAGGAACATTTATGAATGAATACATCGCTGTCGATGCGAGTTCGGTGGACTCTGGATCTGTCCTATCTAGTGGCGTTGAGGGAACTGAATCATCTCAATTTCAGCTTCCGTGCCAGATGGATGACGTTACACTGTTAAATTGGGCGACAATTTCGGATGTTATTCTCGGAATCCAGGATTTGAATTATATTGACAATAGCAAAGAATGCATTGAGAACCTGCCCAGTGATCAAGACCAAGAGACTGATAAACTGTTTGACGGATGCGAGATTGGTCGAACCGACTCATCGCCTAAGTTTGGCCTTGCTCAGCTAAAACCATGGCAAGACTTTTTGCTAACATACTGTAAGTTATTTTGAGATATTGACGGGGCTTTCTATATTGGTTCTAATGAAAATGTGCAGTCTCCAATCACATCGCTCCAGAGATGGTTGTGTTGGATGACAGCCATAATGGCTGGCGGAATCTAATTCTTCCCATGGCATGGACAGACGAGCTGATTATGAATTCCGTGCTCTCGGCATCAGCTTTCCATTTAGCCACTAAAGTTGGTGCTCAATGCGTGCCCGACCCACAAAGGCTCTATGGGCAAGCCATCGGTGAATTACAGCGGCGACAAAATCTTATTGAGTGCGATCACCAAACGAAACAAGCCGTCGTCTTGTCCATCATGATATTGCTGGTCTCCGTCATGGTAAACGGATGCTCAGACTTTCCAATCATGTTTGGCATGCTGGAGTCTGCCCTGGATACGGTCGGGGGCGAAAGTGGCTTCCTGGATCGAGGTGAAGTGGGCGAGTTCTTTGTGCGGCAAATACGCAAGTAAGTGCCTCAAATGTTGAGCTGTCGCATGAATCATCTTGCTGACATTTTTAGAATGCGCGTATACGCCGCGCCATTATTAAGTCAAGACGCTGGATTACATGCCATGATGCACCATGCCCACACCAGTTTCGAGTGCCTGCGATTCTATGACAAACTTCACCCGACCAAGTCACATACTCTCAAACTACTAGGTGACATCAGGCAGCAGGCTTTTGATATATATCTGGACCGCGTATTGGCCGACGGTTCCAGGACCTCATCGAGACAAATGATTGAACATTTCATCACGGCTGTCCAGTCGGTTGCGGTGGGATCACCTGGGTCGCATGTGCTGGTCTGGCCTGTTTTCATTGCCGCATCAGAGAGCCGCAAACAGGAGCACCGAGAAATATTCGAAGAGTTTCTCCGGAAACAATACTACCGCAACGGTTTTGTTAATATCCTGAGAGCGCTGGAATTTCTCAAAAAGATTTGGGCTCGGGAATCCAATGCTGATTGGCCAGCATTGCTCCCTGAGCCTCAGGTTTTCATCATGTAATAGTTTTGCAAAGTGCATCCATCGTACTTCTAGAGATTGATAGTTGGACCTTTCGAAGTTTCAAACTTTGGAGTTTTTTCTTTTGCTCATTTACTTGCAACATTTTTTGCAAAATGCCCTATTTGAAAAATCAAGAAGATTCTGTTAATATGGTCAGATTTTCAGCGAGAGCGACTAAAGCACAACCTCATTTAGGACCATACCTTTCCGGCGGCCCTGTGAATGTGAAATAGAGACTCGAATTTGCTTTAATGCAGCTGTGCACACCGCTTTTCGCTTGAACAAAAGCACGGAATGCTACGTAGACCTCAACCAATATATGAAGGGAGAATAACACGCGCAGCAACACTGAAGGTGGCCCCGAACTAGAAGGGATGAAGCGGGGTTTTCGGTTCACGGTGGATAGACTAAGGGAAGTGGCGCAAGCAGCTTGGTGTGTATTAGCGATTGACGATCTAGAAAAGTAAATTGTCTCATAAAAAGCTGATTAGCATTCCTCATGCTCAAGAAATGAGTCAACCCGATGGTTTGCGATATCACTGCATGGTGCACCGGGCGCGGCACACGTATACTAGCAGAGGCTGCACCCACTGATCAACAGTTGCCAGTGAAGTAGGTTTCGCGGCACGCATCGGCACCCTAGGATGCTTTATGTGGGCAACTCAACCTTTGTATTGGGCTAGAACGTGGATTGTCTCGAACCAGGTCCGCAGTTGCACGGGTCACTGGTGAAGGGAGGATCGATCTGAGAGCGCAGGAGGCCTTGTCTGACCTGTCTCTCAGCAACGTATTGAATCGCCGTAAATAAATAGTGCATGCGGGATTAAGTCAGACATGGCACACAGTTGCTGTGGAATAAGCTTCCCACCATAATAACGCGGCGGATGCCCCTTCAGCTAGAGCCAAATTAGTTAGCAAGACATCCCCTACGTATGTGGCGGCAGCCGGTCTCGATCTCTACAGGTCTCATTGGGCCTGCCTGGGCTGCCATTTGTGATGTGGCGTTCTGGATCTATTCGTGCGGAAGTATATCGGTAGCAGAGTCGATTGAAATGGCTATAAATATAAGAGATCAATGCCGCATCATTAGGGTCCATGAACACAGCCCGTTCCGCCAGAAGGATTTCAAGGCGGTTCTCAAATTTTCAAGATGAAGTATCTTTTAGAGTCCTTGGCTCTGCTGACTTGTGTGGCCGCACGTCATGTCGAGCTGCCGACCTTGAAACTGCCATGGGGCAGATGGGAGGCAAAGCCATTCCCAGATGACCCTAAGGTAGGCCTCTCCATTGTAACCCAGAAGACAGCACTATCTAACAAGACCAAGATCTACAAGTTCCATAACGTGCGATTCGGAGCCAAGCCCGAGAGGTTTGGCGCATCTGCATTCCCAACCCATTATGATGACTCGGTCCAGGAAGTTACACAAAACACCGGCTGCATTTCCATCGACATATCGAAGCTGGCGAACCCACCTGGAGGAAAAGCGCCTCTTGGTCAACCCGTTGACCCTGATCTCAAGGAAACTGAAGATTGTCTTTTCCTCGATATTTACGCTCCCGCTTCGGCCTTTGAGCCTGGCGCAAAGCTGCCCGTAGTTGTTTGGATCTACGGTGGCGCCTTCGCTTTTGGTAGCAAGGATGCTGGCGGTTCCTTGTACACGGGACAATCGTTAATTCAGGCCTCAAACTACTCGACCATTTTCATTGCCGGAAACTACAGAACTGGTGCATTCGGATGGCTCGCTGGCTCCTACATGGAGTCCGCTGGGGTGCCTAATGCTGGACTTCACGACCAAGCCCTGCTGTTTGAGTGGGTGCAGAAGTACATTCGCCAGGTTGGTGGTGACAAGCGCAAAGTCACCGCCTGGGGCGAGTCTGCCGGTGCCGGTTCCATTCTGCACCATCTCATCCGCGAAGATGGCACAGTCGACCCCCCTTTCAAGACCTTTGTCGCTCAGAGCCCAGCCTTTGAGTGGTCTTGGGATAACAAGAAGGGTGGCCGACTCGATAGAATGTACCAAAGCTTCTCCGACCATGCACAATGCGGCAAGGAGTACGACATTGACTGCCTTCGAAAGGCCAACATTAGCCAGCTCGCCATTGCTAATCAAAAGTTGTTTGATGATGTGAGACAGACCGGTCTGTTCCCAGTCGGCCCTGCCGTGGATGGAAAATGGATCAAGACTATCCCCGCTGTCGCATTTTCCGAAGGTAAGTTAATAACTACAGAGACATGGCCGTATAGATTTCATCTAATGCCGTGACCAACAGGAAAGGTTTCAAAGAAGATTTCTTCTGCTATTATTTCACATACTGCCAACGAAGCCAAGCTCTTTACGCCAAAAATTGACAGTGAAGCAGACCTGGATAAGTTTTTGGCAGAATTCCTTGCCGGAGATTCTATGAAGGAGATGAGGCTGAGCATCAAAAAGAAGTACGACTGCCACGGCTTGAGATTGCTGCCACCGGGTCTCCCTAACTGGCAGTCCTGCACCAAAACCATCATCCGGGACCTATCTTTCACCTGCAACACGCGGAACCTGTTTGATGCCTACCCAAAGAGCTCCTACATGATGCAGTACTCATTCCCCACCCAAGAGCTTGCGTACCACGGCTCGGATCTGATCCCCCTGTTTTCAAACAGCAAGGAGGAGATCTACCAAATGCTGGTTAAAAACGGCCTTGGCCCAGCACTGGCGGGCAATTACTCTGCCTGGCTCGATAAGAGAATTAGGAAGAGGTATCAGCGGTACTTTGCGACATTCGCTGTTACAGGAAACCCGAACCCAGACCCTGCTCCTCCTCTGACGGAGCTGGCCCCCTGGCCAAAAGCTGTTGGTGGGTCTGACGAAATCAAGGAGGTCAAGAATGTTGCCCTCAACTGGTTCGCAACCATTAGCGACAGCCAAAACAAGGCAAGTGCCTGCAAGTTCTGGACCGATATTGCGGTGAACATTGAGAAGGGAAGATTGCCAAGCTCGCCTTCCGAAAACCCTGATGATACGGAGGATCTCTAGATGACTGATGATAGAGGCGGAGGTATTTGATCCATGCTGCAGGCAGCATACATTCCATAGGCATAGAAGTTTTGTGTTGGTGCTTCCAACCGCGATTAATACACAAATGTCTTGCACCGCCGAAATATTGCTCCGCGTTTCCTCTCTTGTGCAGATACGAGGCAGACTTTTGGTTCATTCAGCCCCGGTTCCGGATCGGACGGCAAGCTAGCTCTCCCGCAACGGGGATACCAGAGCATGCCCTAAACCCGACAAAAGTCCTATCACTCTGGCCCAATCAGATAGTGAAAAGTCAGCATTCCATGTGAGTGCGGAATGCGGATTTCCGCGCGCCCCATTTGTAGGGAGGAGAAGTTGTCGCGAAGGCAGCCTAAATAAGACCGGGAGATGAAGACCACATCGAGCTGAAGATATCCCGTTTGCACTTGATTCCCTCAACCATCAAAATCAAGGCAAAGTGTTGGCAAAATGGCATCTCAACCGCCTTATTACAACACAGGTAGTCCATATGGTGGTCAAAACGGGTATACCGCTCAGCCGCACCATCAATTTCCCGTGGCGCCTGCGGCTCCCGCATATGGCGCTTCAGCCTCACAATCACCACCAGCTTCACAAACTCAGCCAAGATATCCGCACTACCCTGCTCCAGCTTCTCAATACAACGAATCTTCTGGCCAGCAAAGCTACAAAGCATATCAGTACCATGTGAATTCTCATCAACAACTACCATCCGCGACTTCGCTCAATTCACACCATCCATTACCTCCGTCAACGGTGACTAACCAGTATCCGCCTGCGAATATTACAAATCACCCACATTCCGCCATCCAGAATCAATTCCCACCACCTCCAGCAGTCCCCCCAAGGAAGCCCGTTCCAACTCCTCATGCACAGCCTTCCTACCAAGCTCCGCAACAGCCCCCGAGAAATTCTAGTGCGGTTGGCTACACCAATGCATACAACAGTCCGCCGCAAGCCTCTCCTTATTTAGGCGACCCATCACAGCCTCCACTGCAGCGCTATCCCACGCCCAATATCTCAAGTGCTCAAGGCGCATACCCACAATTTAGTTACGCGAACACGCAGCCGCTTCCTGTACCTCCGCGACCTGCTGGATTTGAGACGGGCTGGGCGGCAGTATCATCTACGCCCCAAAACACACAGAGTTACTCAGCTCCGGATGCTCCACGTCCCGCAGTCGCCTCCGCGCCTGTAGATGATCTCGCAAGGCAGCTGGGTAGCCTCAACGTTCGCGCCTCTGCTCAAGCATCAGTTGTAGTGCCCCAGGATGAAGATGTTGAATTCCCACGCGTGGCTTTGGTTGAGCCGAGGCCAAGCGGTCAGCCCAACCCCATCCAACAAGAGTGCCCGGGACTCCGCCAGCTTGATTACAAAATGAGCTGGTATTGTTTGCCAAGGGCGCCGAATGCACTCATTTGCATGTGGTGCTATCACAGATACATTGAACCTACTCCTCTTCGACAATCCTTCGATAAGGTTGAGCCTTCAACCGGGTCGTGCCGGTTCAATATTTATCGCATTCTGCTCCATCTTTGGCCGGAAGCGCAAAGGACGCAAAACCTGGAACCACTTGCAGCCTTCATGAATAAACGACTGCAGATTCCTAACTGCAAAGGCTATGACAATGTCCGGTACGGAGAGGGAATCAAGTTTTATTCGCCAAAGTCGGAGCCGCCAAAAGACTCGGTGCTGTGCGAGGCGTGCTATGAGGATCACATCTTAGGATCTCCTTTTGCTGACAGCTTTATGCCGACCAAGTTCGTCATGGGTCCCAAAGACATGTGGCGTTGCGCCTTTGCCGGACCATTTGTGGGAAGGGCATTGAGAAAGTACAGCAAGCAGCAGTATGGGTGGAATCTCTGGGCGCAGGAAGCCAACAAGCGTATATACCTGCCGGCATGTGACGGGAAGCCCTGTGCCGCAACGAGCAGGAAATGGTTGAAGCTGCGTGGTGGGCCAGAAACATTCATCTCATGTGAAGCATGTTTCCTCGATGTTGCAGCATTGACACCGTTTGCGAATTATTTCGAGCCATACACTGCTACTATTCCAGCCGGAGCGCAATTTGGCTGCGACATGAAGGTCATTCCTGTCATGGTAGCCGTGCATGTGTCACACGCAATGCGGGACATTGGCCCGTTCTGGCACACAGCTACGGTTCTATCTGCCCATGGCCCCTGCTCAACGAATGGGTCAAAGGGGGGAACTTGGTATCATATCAGAGGATCATCAGCAGACTTTTGCGTATGCTCAGTTTGCTACACGGGAATCGTGGAGCCAATGAAGGCGGGCAGATACTTTGAAGCGAGGACCATTGACTTGAGTTATGCTATGGTGTGTGACTTTACTCCAGGAGGACCACGCTCTGTGGAATACCTGTTGCGACTGGGATCCGCCTTGGATGTGGGCGTGTGGTCACAATTCTCCCACTATGTCGAGAAATGGGCTTCTGTTCCACTTTGTTCGAAAGACAAGCTCAATCCCGGCGTGTACTACGGGTTTTCAGACGGCTTCCCCGATATTGCCGCCTGCAAGAAATGCTACGAGGAGGTCATCATGCCCTCGAGGTTCGACTCGCTGATAGTACGACGTGAGCAGACCGAGTACGATGGAAAGCCTCTGAAAGCCCTCTGCAGCTTCTTTTCGCCAAACATGCGATCCCGCTGGAAGGATGCCTGTGACAACAACGACTTTGCTGGATTCATGTCATACGCAAAGGCAAGAATCAAGATTTGGTGCGAGACAGTACCGGTATGGGAAGTGCTGCTCACAAAGCAAAAGATAGCGGCCCAGCAGGGGATGACAGCCGCACTGGCCGGTGTCATGTACCAGGGCATGGAGAATGTCGTCATGGCATCCAGTAGTCATCGCAGTGATCATTTGTATGGAAACAGCTCAATAGGCTGGCACGACACGCCATACGGTGCAACCGGGGCGCAGTACAACCAGGACATGATATCCAGTTTCGCTCAGGCAGGAAGCGGGAATGTGTGGGACACAATGGCTCAGTTGGAGCGGCGTTGGAAGACAGTTATGTAGGCGAACATCAATCACGAAAATGTCGGCATGGTTTAGTCACTTCCCCTTTAGAAATGAAGTGACTGCCCAACCATCTGGTTGCCCTAGCTTTCTGCCACATCTTCTCAGATAGGTTCAGTCCACATCTCCCAGTCGTTCTTCGTCATTCTAGGCTTGAAATAAGTGATGGCAACACCTATTGAGATAAATTCACCATGCAGGACAAACCCAGCATGAATGATTTCGTACTACCGCCATCGCCGCGTTCGATGACCCAAAAACGTGCGAGTAGAAAAGAGGGGATAGAAAAGATGACATGAGTTATGAGCAACAACTGTCCCACGAACCCTCAACAATATGTTTTATGTCGTATAATTTAATCCGCAGCATTCTTTCCGCTTCCGCTTCCCACTCAGACTCGATAACCAAATCCCTGCCGATCCGGGACCGGTGCGGGGCTTTGCTGGACGTGCCGCAAATGCCGATATTGCCCCGACATGGAGCAATGAGCATCAATTGTCAGCCTTGCACAGTTGCGTCTTTGTGGTCCCGAGCCAAAGGCCGGACGTCGTAAGCGCCCTAATAAATAAGAATTTTGCCAAAGTCCGAAATAAGCACCCTAAGTCCGAGCTTCTCGGTTAGCGAAGCCATGCTCACATTGGTGACGTCGGGACCAGTGTTGTGATACGACTGCCTCGCAAACGCCTGCTTCAAATACGAATTGTAGCCTCAATTGCGAGATAAACACACATACCCAACTAGAACCCTTCACCGCCGAAAATGAATGAGGCTTGCTGCGCGCTCGCACCGGTTTCGGCCGATTACCAGACCAAGGGTCGATGGGAGGTCATTGCAGGAGTCAATACTTGTGAGCTACTTTTGGTCTGCAGACTGAGAAGCCTGTGTGCTGATTCCTTGCAGACATTGTCGGCTCTGAAACATCGTCTCGAGCTATTTTTGATATTTATGATGTCTTCGGTCCCTCCGCTCAAGCACTACAGGGTGCCGACCGCCTGGCCAGCCTCACGTCAGCGTTGGTCTTGATGCCAGACCTGTTTGACGGCAAGCCCATCGATCCGACAGTGATTCCACCAAACACAGAGGAAAAGAAAAAGGCTCTCGCGGACTTTAGAGCCACCACGGCTGCCTATGAGCCTAACCTAGAAAGGCTTTATAAGCTCCGCGCAGAAGTCGGATCACGATGGCCCACAGTCGAAGACCATGTTGGTATCTTTGGTCTTTGTTGGGGTGTAAGTTCCCTTTCTAATCGTATTTTTCGCTTTTATATTGGATGCTGAAAACAAGCAAGGGCAAAATCGGAATTTTGGCCTGCGGCGAGAGCAACACGGGGAAAGGAAGGAAATTCACAGTGAGCGGAACGGCCCACCCTGGGTAAGAATTCACATAAGAAGTGATCTGGATGAATAATGCTGATGAGTTGAAATAGCGCTCTGGACACAAAGGATGCAGAGGCAACCAATGTACCTCACATTCTGCTGGCCTCTCCTGGAGAACCAGTCGATGTGGTGGCCGAAATTAAGGAGATACTTTCCAAGCCGGGCAAGATTGGAGAAGTTGAGACCTATTCAACCATGTTCCACGGCTGGATGGGTGCCAGGGCAAATTTGAAAGATGAGGCCAATATCAAGGAGTATGAGCGAGGATACAACCAGGCAGCGCAATTCTTTTCCAAGCACATGTAGCGTGCCTAAGGGACATATACCAGCTAGAGCACAGCAGTCAAATGACATTCAATGCTCAGACCTAGAAAAATATAGAACTTTCATTAAACGAAATTATAATTGAAGTTGAAATATGTTGAGGCTTTGGTGCATTGAAAAATGGCCATTTGTGATCTCGTAACCATGATCCTTCAATCTCAACCTCGGCCTTTCCAATACACCCTGGAGTACCCCAGATCATCATCAAATAGACTGCCCATCCGGATATCGCATGGTACTGTTTTGTTGCGGTTTACATATGACGCGTTTTGCCCCGCATTCTGCAAACTGTCCATGATGATGAAGACAAGAACCTGACACATTCCGACCGCAGAGTAAGATGCCACATCGGAAGATTTCGTGGCTGACCGCGACGCAAAGAATTCTCGAACCCGCCCTTCACAATAGCCCCCATCAAACCCATCTGGATACGGTTGATCAATATCTGGCCTCTCTTGTGGAAACAAACCTCTCGCCACAGTTGCAAGGTTTTCGTTGGCCAGTTTAGGGAGGACAGTCCGCTCCAAGTACGACAGGACCAGCTCGTTGAGCAGATCCAGAGAGTGCTCTCTCCAGGAATCAGCAAATTCAGGTACAGTGTACGTAAACTCCTTCTTTTCCAGAAGTCGGCAAACATCCAGCCTTAAGCGCTCAACATCTCGCTCTCGAAAGATGTGCTCATTCTTGTCGTATGGGCCAAAGCACTCGGGATCCATGGGTGGCGCCTCGAGGTTAGTCAACGTGCTAATGCCAGAGAAATCGTAGTCTTCAGTAAGCCTGCGCTCAAATCGTTCTTGATCGGTCTCGTTTACCTTCAAAGGGGTGTCAAGGCCTGCCAGGGTTGTGTGCACAAAGGATGTGTTTGTCGTGAAGAATAGGAACGAGCGAGCCGCGGTCCGTTCTTCGTTGAATCCAAATCGCCCAAACATGTACTCGCCGTCGGGGATCCTCATCCAAACTCCTGCATCCGCCTTTCCTCTCTTCTTCGACTTTTGCTTTTTCCATGCACGAACTTGATTCTTTGCTTGGCGGTAGTCCACAAGCCCCGCTTGCTCGCAGGAGTCTCCTGAGGCGTCTTCATCGTCCGAGTTCTCTTCGTTGATCTCCGCAGACCGCGTATTGTAGTATCCCCAATCATATCTGTTAATAACGAAGACTCCTTCCCCCTTTGTGCTTTCACAGTTGCAGTTACTGCCAGAGTCTTGTTCATAGGGTGAGCCGGATACTCGAAGAATCTTGGCAATCTCCTCCACTGGGTCTGTTCCTGAATGGCACACAAACCACCCACATGCGTGTCGTGACCCAATTTCCACAAGTTTGTAGGCAATCCACGTTCCATTTTCGGCTGGGATATTGTATTCTATTTGATGGACCATAACAGTACCAGATGCTTCGGGGGGAGGACAGGGGAAGGCCTCTAAGCGAGGGGCGATTGCGCCAGTCCAAATATTGTGCATGGCCCCAAAGCATAGGGAGCCGGATGTTACCGAGAAGGTACTGAAGCTTGACGGAGCAGACGCCATATTGACAAGATTGAAAAAGAATAAAGTTGGGTAATTTTTTTCAGTGCCCCTTTTCACTTGCTTTTTATAGCTGAGATGCCCCATGGTCGCGCTAAATTCTGCCACTTTTAGGGCAAGGCTCCAGTGGCTGCCTGTATCTTAGCGCTCCCGACGCATGCTTCATGGCAGAGATGATGCATTTGCATAATTTTGTGCTACAGAATTCATGGCAGTTAATTGGAGCCGTTCTCAATGGATATGGATTCAATTAGAATATACAAATGACCAAGTCTTGTTCAACAATAGCTACCCAAATCGCTTCACCTATTGTTATTCTCGATTATGCTCTTCACAATTACCATTTCGGGAATACTGGCAATGGGCACGCCCTTAATGTTAGAAATGGCGGCGCTGAAGGGAGTGAATCGACACCGTAGGTCGATAATGCCTTGTTTGGCTCATCATCGGGCGAAATAGACATGGCACGGGCCAATTTACCCGCTATCGCACACAGCACAATTTGCATTTGCTCTGGAGAGTCTGTCATTTGGTGGACGGGTGCTCCAACACAACCAGCAACATGATTGGTGCTAGCCTCCGTGTCAGCAAGAGAAGAGATGTAGAAGAAGAAATGGAGGCTATGAAGAAGTTGATGCAAGTCCCACGGGGTCTGCACTTTCGATCGCATAGCAAGATGCCACTGCTCAAATGTCATGCTGCTCGTGAAATTGCATCTTGAAGGGCCATGACCGCATTTACGCAGAATTCGGTGACTGGCATATTTTTACAGCATTCGTCAAGTATCCTGGCTGGGCTGTCCTCTGATGATGTATCGCACTCGGGAGCTATCAAGTTGATGCCATTCGAGATCGGTTTCGTCGCCATTTCAGTCGCAACTGGAGACTCGGTGCCTAATCTGGATCGAGTTATCAGGTGCTTCACGCGCCCTGACCAACCATCCATTGTGTAATGGCTTTCTCTATCTAAGCTAGCTGGCCCAGCCCCGACCAGACAAGAGGCATTTTCATCCAAACTCTACTCAAGGCGCTCTTGAATAAATTGCTTTAATTCGGAATTCCGATGCCTATTGTTTTCTTTCTCATCTAGCTATCTAGCTAGCAAGTTACCTGCAGGTACTACATCCTTAGCTTTTGGTGTGATGATTGTGCGTCCAGTTCTTATTCAGTTGGCCCATTTTTTTTTGAAACTGTTCAGGAATATCTCTGCTGTCTAGCCGCTCGTACGAGGCCGGTTAAATAGCACGGCGACCCTCCCATACACAGATGTCTCCCGAAATGGTTAGAGAAACTTGGCATCTTGGCATTTGTGTTGGTTGGATTGGCATTTGGGCTTACCCTGACCTTGGCAGCCGGATACTGTTACGCACGAATTCGTACGATTCATCTTCTCACTCCATGGACCCATATATGCTCGATAATTCCCGCGCCGATGGGGAGACTGGGTAGCGGTTGGGCCTTGTCTTTGATTCTGAAGTTTTCCTCTTCGCCTTTAACCGCCTATCATTCAAGGCCGACCCACTTCTTCTGCAGCAATAGTAGGATAATTATTTTGAGCTTCGACTAGTGCATTCTTTGTATTTTGCACATGATTGTCGCTGTTGACACTTGTCGTTTGCAATTTGCCTCGCTTGAGGATACTGAAGTACTGGACGGCGGAATGAGAATGGGGCGGAGACCAGGGTCTGCTTTATGGGGCAGAAATCCTAGCCAGAGGTGTTGATTTGGGTTACCCTATTGGATGAGATTGTAGTCTGTTGGTCTTGATGACTTACCAGTCGCCTTCCCCATGCGGCGTGAAGTCACTGCATAAGTCCACTGTTGTCCCTGCAATGTTGCATTCCAGGGGGCAATGTGAAGGGAATACATCACCGATGATACGTGTTGGTCGCGTCTGAATGTAGTCCACGCAATATCATAGCTCGAACCTTCGTAACCTCGAATGTTTTGAACTAATGCAGGGATTCGATACAACGCACCGTGGCATCGAGGTAATAGCCTGGGACTCGACCCATGCCATACTGTACAGTTCGCTGTACCTACACCAATTCCCGTTTATCCGTCAGGATTCTGGATTGCATGTACGTCACGCAATAAAATTTAGCTTTCCCTCAGAAGCTCATGACACAGTTTGACTGCAAACACTCTTTTACTACCATGCCTAAACAAGATGTCTATCACCTCCACCCAGTTGGTTGGGAGAGTGACCGAAATGAGGAGAAGTTTGACATTTCTACCCTTGACTACTTGTCTGTCCAAACGTACAACAACTATGCCATCTTCTTCAAGCTTAGAGATGCAGATAAGTCGGAGGTCGTGGAGATTCTCAAAGCCGGCCTTGAGAAGACTCTTAGCCAGGAACGGCACATGGCTTGCAGGATCGAAAAGCAGCCTGGGGGCGGTCATGCCTTTTTGAAGAAGAGAGAAAGTACTGTGCGGTTTGTCGTCCAATGGCTAGATGCACCCGAGGACAATTACCCAACCATGGACGACATCGAAAAAGCCAATTTCAGTGCCGTTACTCTAGGTGATCTGAAACGTTGGAGTGTTTCACCCATGACATATGGCGAGAAGCCTGAGGCCCAGCCTGACAACAACCCAATCGTCGCAGCGTACAAGGCCAATTTCATTCGTGGTGGTCTAGTTTTCAACATGCACCACCACCACTACTCGCAAGATGTTATGGGCTGGGCTGGTCTGACACACCAGTTGGCGGAGAACTGCCTCGCAATCTCCAAGCGTGCTGACTTTCCCTCTTGGGACCCAGCATGCCTTGACGTCTCTCATCTTGTGAAAAAGGCACCACCTGAGGACCAACAGGTTGATGGGCCTCCCATTCCTGAACAACATCCTGATCAGATGCCTGGCATCTCACTTCTGTTCCATTTGCCCAAGAGAAAAGCAGCCGAACTGAAGAAGCTGGCAAAACCCACTGATGGCTCTTGGATCTCGACATATGACGCCTTTTCGGCCTTTATTTGGCGTTCCCTGACAAGGCTTCGTACACCTGTCTTCCAGCCAAAGTTAAGCTCCAAGCCTTTCTGGTGTGAGGCCGTTGATATGCGACGCCGGTGCTACAGACCGAAACCCCCTGCTCGCATTCGCGGCAACGTCATGTCTGCTATCACGAATGAGACAGCTCCAATTGAACCCCCCTCTGTCGCTCAGGTTATATCGGAGTGGCCTCTGTCTCAGTTGGCGTCTTACATTCGCAAGCTAACTGACAGCGTGACGGAAGAGAGTTTACACATCATGCTCGACACGGTCGCGCGCGTTCGAGATAAGTCAACCCTCAATATACGCATTGACTCGAAGCCTCCCATGTCCCTTCTCCAAACCGACCACCGAGATGCGAACATTGTGGAGGCAGACTTTGGCTTCGGTAAACCTATCACCTACCGCCATGTCTTGGATTGTGTGACGGTCGGGGTCATTGTTATTTACCCTCCACGCAACCCGGCTCCTGAATCTGATGAGGGACCTGAATTTGCAATTTTCTACGAGAAGGACTTGGCCCAGACGCTAATTGAGGATGAAGAATTCGCCAAGTACTTTGAGTTCAGAGGTGTTGATGCTGAGAATGCTGAGGCAAGCTCGCAAGAGGGAATCCAAGGGCAGAGCTAGATAGCTAAAAGGTCACATGATTGTAGCCAGTCTAAAATGAGCTTTTTTTAGTTCCATTTGAAAGTGTTACTGCAAAGAAAGCTTAATTCCCTATGATTAAACAATGAAGGTCTGATCTGATTTGACTAAAATCACCAAACAAGGCAAGGTGCCTCACAAAATTTGCAGCTTCCAGTACAAACGCTGCATCCTTAGGCTCTGCATGAACCAATCTTCTCCTACCCGTTTCCAAACCTCGTAGTAATGGCCACCACCTGTCCCATGATATCCGCCCTGGTCGCCCTTTGAGCCAGCATGATATATGAGGTTCCAGACGGCCTTTACTTCGTCCGCGCTGACCTGCTCAAAGTCTGCTGGGCTAACCAAGTGTATGGCTTGTATCTGTTTGTAAGACTGTTGAAAGTGGCCGACAAAGCCTTCTCGTGACAGCCACCGATATTCGACTTCGTTCTCCACGATTGTTTCACCTTCCGCATTGAAAAATTCGCTCTTGATATCTGGCAACATTATGTTGTCAAACTTTTCCCATTGGTTGGAATCTGCGAATCTGCAGTACTGCATCTTCTTTTGGGTGATGATTTCCACCGCTTTGGGGTCTAGCGACATCTTTGTCATGTTTGGTGTGCGTGTACCAATTTGGCGATAGAAAATGCAAGCTATGGGGCTGTTCTCAATGCTGAAATGAATGTTCGCTGCATTCCTAAATTTCTTGTTAGATATCTGGCATTGACTTTCTCGTGGATAGTATCTGACGGGTATTCGTCCAGAAACAGATTGTAACAGTGGGTGACAGGCCGCGAGGGGTTCATCAGGTAAGGCAAAGCAGTGGTTCTATTGGTATACAAGAATGAAGCTCGAGCCTCCCCTCTTCTGCTGCTAGGCCCAGGCTTTAAGGGTCTGGATTTATTACTGTGTCCTTTGGGGTCTACATGGTTAGAGCCCTGTTATCTCGGGTATAAATGGTGGTGTGTGACATTCTGAAACGATATCTGTAGCCCCCGCGTTACACGGATAATATATCCTTGCTCATGCAGCTTCGTGGAGTAGTGATGGCACTGCCAAGAGTCGCAGGCTTGCGTACGAACTATGGACTGATGGAGGGTGAAAGGAATAAGAGACAAGATTGAATAGGCTCCATCTTGATCAGAGACATTCCCGACGATCATTGCCATTCCTGGGAATGCCACGAAGATTGGTTTAGTAACTCACTTGTTGAAATTACAGTGAATCAACCATCACTCGAACAGGTGGAGAACAAGGCCCACCTCAGGTGGACAACGACTGCCGGGATCAACGCCTTTTCCCTCATGTTGTAGTCCCACATCACACCGACTGGATCACATGATGTGATGCAGGACGTACATGATTTAAAACCTGTATACTATCGCCGTCGGTTGCAAATCAGAGACAGAACTCATTGTATATAAAGTAACTAGTCAGATCTGACGCCTCTCTTCACTCATTGGCTCATGATGTAAAACTGGAAGCCTGAGACAGAAAGTCTACCACCGTCTCCTGCAATCGTCGATACTCCAAGTCTGGAAAATCCTCATCCATCATAGTTGTATCAGCGTTAATGTGATGCTTAATCTCTTGTATACCCACCGAAACCTTTTCCTTTGGCCAGGCCGGTGCTTCTGTCATGATTTGCGATACAAGCTGGTAGTTAAATTTCTCTGGGGCAAGTGGGAAATAGCGCTTCCCTCCTGACTTCGGGTTCACAAGCGCCTGCATATGGATCTCTGCTAAATCCCGAACGTCAATCCAGAAGTTAAATCGCGCAGGCGGCAGAGAAGCTGCCGGGCCGCTTGTAGCCACCTTCCAGAGCAGCATGTTCGATTCATTGAGGTCTTTGGATGAATTTATACTCGCGGCGACTGGGCCAAAAATCATGGATGGGCAAAAGGTGACGAGATCGAATTGCGGCTTTTGCTTCTCGATAAAACTCCATGCCTCTTGCTCCGCAAACACCTTTGATCCTCTGTATGCATCTTGCGGAGTAGCGGCTGGGTCAGAAGCCTCATTGTATGTTATTGGGTTCCAGTCAGCTGAACTGTATGTGTATGGTGTGTCTTCAGGCCGTCCCATGTCCAGGACGGCACCAAATGAGGATGTCATTACGACCCGCTGCACATCAGTGCCACTGCTGGCTTCTAGTACGGATCGGACGCCCTGGATGGCTGGGATAATGAGCTCCTTCTCCTTGTCCGCGACTTGGTAGTTCAAGGGCTACGTAAGACGAAAGATTTAGCCATGTTCTCTTACAGCAGCCGGGGAACTCACACTGGCAAGGTGTATGACGCCATCAACCCCCTTAAGAGCGTCTTTAAATGCGCCAGGTGTAGCGAGATCATCAATGTAGTGGAATTCCAGGCGGTCTTCATGTTCTTTGTGTCGATTCAACAACTTGTCAGCCTTTGTCTTGGATCGGACGACGGCCCGAACTTTAAAGCCCTTTCCAAGCAGACAATCTACAACATGGCTGCCAACAAGACCGGTGGCGCCAGTAACAAGTACTTTGCTGATATTTTCATTAGTCACGATGCGCCTTTCCCACGCATGTTAGCTTACTTCGGATCTGCTTACTGGATGGGCATACTTGGCTCGCAATGAAAGATTATGTAAATTTGCTTTGATTGAACCAGTAATCTTCGCTCTAAATGATGAAAAAGAAATTCCAAGAAAGATAGTATATCCCATCCACTAGTTTTCAACCTTTTGTCATCATGCAACTTTGATGCTGACCAAAGCTGTGTGTTCGGCTCTTACCCGAGGCGGGCGGCGGAGCTCCCGGGAGGAGCCCCGCTGGATCGATCGGGATAAGCTAGCGTTACAATGCGCTAGCCGGCGAGCTCCTCACTACATACGGATAATCTTATCAACGTCATGAGCTGAATGTTTTGAGTTTGCTATATTTGACCATTTTGTTCTCTGTGTAATTCGACCCGTGTGACGTTTTTTTTTCGCTACCAGCTTCAATAACGCCTTTTATATCAACCCCACACCATGGCCCCATACAAAATTTACACTTACCCCAAAGCTCCGCGATCTACAATGGTCTTGTACATCGCGGAGCTCCTAAAGCTCGACTTCGAAGTCATTAATGCATTTCCCATCAAGATTTATCCTGAGAAGGGTGGAGTTGGAGAAGTGTACTTCTCAAAGTTTCATGTCGGCAAAGTCCCTGCGCTGGAGACGGCTGATGGCTTTTGTGTGTACGAAAATATTGCTGTTTCCTGGTTCCGTAAGTGCCATCTGCTCCTTCTACAGTTACCTCAGCTTAGAATTAATTTCCTGTCGTCTACAGTGGCCAAGCAGAAGCCCGAAGCTGGTCTCCTCGGCTCAAACCTGTTTGAGGAAACCACCTGCTTGCGATGGGCATCTTTTACGGACTACGAATTGCTACCGCCCATCATGGCTTGGATCAATCCCATTATAGGACGTTCAACTGCAACCCCGGAGCAGCTAGTTCAGTTCGAAGAGAACTGCGAGCTCACTGTTCGTGCTATCGAAAAGGAAATTGCTGGCAAGCAGTATCTCGTTGGTGACAAGCTAACGATTGCCGACTTGTTTGTTATTTCGGGATTGGCGAGGGGTTATCAATATGTGAGTACAATCATATAGTACAGAACTTCAGTCACTAACTTCTATCGTTTAGGTTTTCACAAAGGCGTGGGCTGCTAAACATCCCATCGTCCATGAATATTACATGAAGTTTAGGTCAGATCCTATTTTTACAAAGTATCTGGGTGAAAATGTAATTCGCGATGAGCCCGGTGGCACATACCCAGACTATGACGGATTGGAATAAATTGCGCAAGGCACTTCGACCTACGGCTAACGAAAAGAAATCACATAAATCAAATTACTTCACTCGTTGAGTATTAATTTACATTCCCAGTTTCCCTCTGAGACTCTTCCTTGGAAGCCTATTGGACTGAACTCATGCTACCATTTCTCGCCTTTCTGTTTCGTGGACTTTTTGATCTCGGTTACGTTTCCAGACTTTTTGTCTCCCTGTTGCTTGAAACTGGTTGTAGTGACTGTGGATTTCTTGTTTTCCAATTTCTTTGCCTGTTTTCGTTGCCTGTATCTCCTTCTCCTCTCCCTACGCTTCACGAGTTGGCTTTCTGCCAGTTCCGCATGATCCGATTTCGATACTGGTTTTGGTTCGTTGTGTGGAACCGTCTTCTGTTCATAAGTGAGATCACGTACTGCTATTTTTGACAATTCTGTCGGTGTACCTTATTAGTACGAGTGGGTCTCCAGCGAACTATGATGTTTTGTATCCCAAAGGCATTTGTCCACGTTAAAAACTCATCATGTGGCCACATCTCATACTTAAATTCCGTCGCTTTGCCTATGGTTGGATGGACTGCAACCATCTTGTTGACGCATTTGTTGCCCATAAGACCTTTCACAATCGGCTCCTCGATTGTCTGGTAGTATGTCTCCCCAGAAGGGTGAAATCTTTGCGGTGGGGGTTGCGACAGAACCGTTACCAAATCTCCTTGGGAGATGTACCACGCGAATATGACCGACGCCCCGTGCATATACCTCCTCCACCCTGAACACGGAGTTCTCTTATTCGGACAATCTGGGTGAGAAGGTTTCAAGAGAGGTCCCAAGGCTGTGGTCAGTGTTTGAAGGTTATGTGCATCAGCCCATTTCTGAGCATCTTGGCGCAGCATGCCACTCCATAGAACTTGTTGGTTGCGGATACACGCTCTTGAAATCTGTTGGTAGATTTGTTTAACTTCTTCGACTGTTATCCAAAGCCTGACAAGAATGTCAATCTGGGGCGGAAGCGGTGTCCGTTGGCTTGCATCACAGCTGCGGCCATCAGATTGTGACTGATCGGTAGTTTTGGGCTTCTTTTTGGCCATGTGGCTTGGGGCTCCTGATATATTTCCTGGTGATCAAAGATGTTTGATCCTTGAACTTTTTGCTGCTCAAATGCCCGCAAGATGATGTGATATTTCCCTCATCGGAATGCAACGTCAGATTGTAGAGCGGGGTCGCATCGTGCGAGTTTGTTCAGTAGTAGGATGACCTGGAAGTCAATGGTGAGGATTTGGTTTGACTAGTAGATGTACCTAATAATTTACTGTGTGATTGACTGCCAGCCACCAATCCGATAGTAAAAGCGTCAGACCATTTCGAGTGTGAGTCAGCATCGGTTGTGCTTTTTCACTTTTCTTTTTCCAACTTCTCCAATCAAGGCTACAAGCTGTTCTGTCAGTTGTGCACGTGCTCTGGCAGAAGATTTGTTAGATTGCATTCTGAATATGCCAGGATCCTTCTGAGACCAATTTTATAGATCGGGGCTTTGCCTCAATGCTTTAGATAGCTAGTTGTTCACAGCTGCTAGCAGCTTTGACCAATACGCATCGTATTGCCTTAATTTGGCAGTGGCACAACACCACAGGGGTCCATAGGGTCAGCTATTGCTTTGCGCTGTCCGAGGCCAGCGCCTTCCACAAAAGATGTTTTTTTTTGAGGAAAAAATCTACTTTACAAATCCCTGTCGACTTCATAAGGTCTATCGTTCAGTACCGTGGGATCAAGCAGGCCTAACAAACCCGTACGCTTGAACGCTTCCAGCGTCTCATTCCACAACCTTTCCGTAACCTCCCTTCCTTCATCCGTATACATCAATTTGACAAATCTGAACGATGCACAGTCTTTATCAGCACACTAATTATAAAGCATATGGATGTAATAAGGCGTGGATACTCACGGTGAAATTTGCCATGAGGCAAGATAGCTTCCATGTGACTCGGGACCCTGTTCCACGGCCGCATTTAGATAAACCAATGCGCACGTCTCCAACGATCTTCCCAATAAAATTCGCATCAACCAAGTCAAAGTTCTTGGAAGCCAAGGCTGCTCCCGTTCATTGGACGTCGGCTTTGACATGCCAGGACATACACAATTAACGATAACATCGGCAGAATTCACGACGTCCTTGAGGCTCAATACAAACATCATGAGCAATAGCTTGCATGAATTATAACGTTCAAGGGCCACTGATGCATCCCAAGGAATAGGCTTGTCAAAGGCGGGCAGAAGTGGATGCGAACTCTTTTCCCTGAATTCGGCAACATGCGCGAGATCGCTGCTTATAAGGGTCAAATGAGCAGGCTGTCCCCTTTCATGTTTCTGTTTCAAGATGGGAAGAAGAAGTAGCGAGAGCAGCGCAGTAGACCAGTACATGATCTGTACTGTCAGTTCATGGCCGGTTGACGGATTGAGCCGGAAATCGGAGGGCAGAACCCCAGCGCCAATGATGACAAAATCAATCTTCTCCAGTGTCGCGCATCTTCTTGCAAACCCCTGGATAGATTCATATGAGAGCATCTCTAGTTCCCAAATCTCGACTTTTACGGACGGCGACTTTGATGACAATGTCTTGGCAATGGCTTCTCCCTTCTCCAAGTTGCGAGCGCCTAAAATCAGCGTCGAGATCTTGTATTCCAGAAGAACACGGGTGCAAACGAGTCCGATTCCATCCGTACCACCGATCAAAATTCCGACTTGACCAGAGAGATCCAAATCTTTAGTTGGTGGGGCTGGCTTCGTGAACTGGCCTCTCACCCAGCGGCGAATGTAGGCCTCCTGCGAGGGAGGTAAGTCAATAGATGCTGGCATGATACAGATGGTTCAAACAAGACTTGGTTGGGTTCGAAATTTTCCTAGTAAAATCTTTAATTGTAGAGACATTGCATGGAATGAGTGAAATAATTGGGAGCGTTGACTCTCCTTCTAATAAATATCCCAACCCGCCTCACTGCACAAGTCATCACTTGTTCTCAAATAGTCCATCACGCCGCCTTGATGCAACCCTTACAAGGCGCTAGCCCAAAAAAAGGCAACAGTATGGTGGGTCAAGAGTAAGCATGGCCTCATCAAGTGACCAATGGCACCTCGACTCCACCTCGATCTCACAGAGGATGCTGCCTTGGATGCTTGATCATCTCATTTCACTTTTTCATCATTCTTTTCATTTGCTCGTTGAGGAGTATCCCGAACCCAATGACAATGGAGTCCCGCAAGTTCGTCTTCATTGAAACAGACACTAGCGGTAAAACAAAGCGGCGGGATCGAAAGCTCATACGCAGCCAATGTATGCATGGCAGGAATCTCCGAATAGGGCTTCAACCATGTAATGATGCGAACTTTGACACACCTGGGTGTCCTACTGGCCAAGAACTGGGGCGGAGCCCATCTCAGCAACAAACCACGCGCCAATCCCCCCGCTCCAACGAGGATGAAGCGTGCGTTTGGCAACGGCCGATAGGTATTGATTTGCCACGATCACCTCGTTCTGACCTCTCAGTTCTTGCGGACAGCGCAGATGAGCGTGCGCGTTTGCATCTGTTTCATTGTGAGTTCTCCCCATCTACTCAAGGCTAAAGTTCTGCCTGGTTAGGATGCTGTCCTCAGCTAACCCAGTGTGCGTAGTTATAACCCATGCAAGCCACCTCATTTACCCTGTAGAGCTTTGCATTGATTTCGATCTGGGCCAGAGTAACGGAATTCGATGGATATTTGAGGATCCAACATACCTTCACTACACACTGTTCTTTAGCTCCGCCATCAATGATGCCTTTTTGAGACGGCCATATAGCAAAAGTACATATTACCACATGGGACGTACCATTAACTCTCTAAATGAAGACTTGGCGCGTCCTAGCGTCCAAGATTCGACCGTCGCCGTCGTCAGTTCATTGGCCCTTGTATCAGCCATCTTGACCGATTATCACGCCGCCAAAGCCCACTTTGAAGGATTGCAGCGAATGATCCAGCTACGAGGAGGCCTCGAAGCGTTTAGTCATGATTTAGGACTGTGTATCAAGTTAGCTCGGTCAGTCGCTGTCACTACCATATGACAGGCCCTCCAAACCCACAAAAGCCGTGTCAATAGAACCCCAAATTCACTAACATGTGCTGAAAAGGGTTGACTGTGCCTACAATCTCCACACCGGAGAATCCCCACTATTCGTGGATGCGGGATTCGTGTCCAAGTTACAGGCATGCATCGCAGCATCTCGTCATAGCCATGATGGCCAGCCAAATCCTACTTGCATCGGCGATCCACCTTCGGATTCATTTTCCGTTTGTCCTACTCCTCCAAGCCCCTATCCTCACATCTCCACAACGCTTGAAACACTCATTGGCGATAGGAAAATAGCATCCGTTTTCTCCGACCTGCAACGCCTTACCTTGGACATCAATCATGGTCATCGCTCCCAGCAGTCTGAATTCAAGATGAACATGTTGTCGCTACAATATCGCCTGCTTCTACTAGGAAATAGCCCACACGATACCATGCCTGAATGTTTCCGTCTTGCGATGCTCACCTTTCTCACAACCACCTTTGAGATTCCTGAGAGCGCTAGTCGGCGCTACCCATATTTACCGCAAAGACTCCGCAATAGCTGCATCAATATCTTAGCCAGAGACTCGAATTTAGAAACTTACAATGATTTTATGATATGGCTATTGATTATTGAAGGCATGTCATTATATGGCGTAGGTGAGGGCTGGCTACGCGAAGGCTGGAGACGGGTGGTACCAATGGGCATGACATGGCACAAGGCACGGAAAAAGCTGAAAGGATTTTTATGGATCGATTCGCTGCATGACAGTCTTGGAAAGGAGGTGTTTGACGCCTTGAACGGACACAATGTTGAAAAAGTGGTGATGATAACGAAATCCAGCCCGTGGTGGCTGAGTGGATGGGGCATGTGCCCACTCGACATTTAGGCTGAATATGGCCTGCCTAGTCACAGCCCCAAGTCTCTTGACTCAATAAAATATTCACATGTAATTTCAATTTTAATTAAAGCGCAAGTGACCTTTTAAATCAAGCTCTTTGTAAATGTGGAATGACCTAGAGAAATAGCTCAATTTTCTGTGAGACCAAATCATCACAGCCGATATCAAAGACATTAACACTCCACTGCTTCCACTCTTCAGTCTTCATGGTCCTTGATCGCCAATTTCCGTCTCCCGCTTTCATTCCTCATCGAAATCGTCGTCTCTCTAGCTGTTTGATAAAGTCCCTTCTCTGTTGTAGCTTCCCCGAGCCTGTCATGTAGCGTTCCATCAGTCCCATAGCCAAGGGTCATGAAGATGTCAGCCTTCCAAACCGGTAACCTCTTTCGCGTCGTGTCAACGATGGCCAGAAAAACCACCACCAACCCCATAACAAGCGCGATTATTGGCAAGATTATAAAGTACCAGTTGATTCTGATCACCACCATGTTTTGAGTCGTCCGTCCCTGTGCCGGCAGCTCTTCGGATGCGCGATCGCGGATCCATTTCGACAAACTCGAAGCCAGGTTTCCAAATGTCGCACTAAGGTTTGTCGACTTTGCCAAGGCGATTGCATAATCTAGACTCCCGTTCGACTCCAGGCCAGGATATGTGATCAATGGTATATTTCGCCCGCCTGACATGTACATACCAGCGGAGTCATCACCGAATCCCCTCACAAGCTCTTGAATCACCCCAACGACGGTACTCTGTGAGATGTTGAATGTTTCACCTTGAATTTCAGGGCTAGCCTCTTCGGAATCGCGAGGGATGTAAAGTTGTAAGTCGCTTCGTTTAACATTCTCCAGGTCCAACGAGTAGTTTTGATATTGGGTGTATGCGTCATTATTCCTCTCAAACGATTCAAAGGAATCTAGCGACCTGTTGTTACAGAAATTGGAGGTTTCGTACAGTAGACCTTCCGTCACGTTCGATTTATAGGAGGCTACGCAGAATGATAGACTGCACTCATGCGCCGTAACTTTCGACTTCTCCCACAATGTCTCGTTTTTCGTCCAGCTGTCGCCTGATTTTAGGATTTGAATGCCCAGGAGCATAGTGCTAAGATCTTGAAATGTCATTGTTTGACCGGGATTGTTGATAACCTTGGCCGTCATTTCTGTTTTGTACGGTACTGTGCAGCCTGGCCCACATGAAAATGGCCCATCGTAGTTGGAGATGTTGGCACCACTCATTGGGACAGTCCATGCGGTCCAAGTGGAATTCATCTCATTCCCCCCTGGGTAGCTTATCTCCGGTACATGTTCGCTCTCGCCATTCCATGTTGTGTAATTTTCTGGCAAGGTTACTCTTCCAGTGGTTTTCCCCAGGTGCTCAGAGATTTCGTTGCACTTGGAGCATACTGCAATGGATGGGTATGGATCCCATGTGCAGTTTCCGGATGCACATGTGTATTTCGGCCAAAGATCACTCGGGCGAACGAGATCTGAGAGACCATTCCAAATCGCTGCTTTCATTCCGAAGTCCATCTCTCCCAGCGTGAAACTTAATTGAACGAAGCCGAGAGTTTCACCATCTGGCCCAGGGAACGGTACTGAGAAGGTACCCGCTGGGGACTGCGTGTACGTTCCAACGCTCAGATTTGTGCACTTCCCAAGGGTGGTGAGTGAACTGTATGCGTCATTTACATAGTGATTGCCTCGTTGCGCTATGCTTTCTGGCAACCAAGTGCCGTTTTGTATTTCAACAAAGTTTTCATTCTCAAGAATAACGAGGGCTTGCAGAAACGGACCGAAGCCAGGGAGAATAATGGTCGCGACAGCGCCAAGGGCAATCCAGTGTCTTTCAGAAGCCCCAACAGCAAAATTAGTCTTGGGAACCCAGTTGTTTAGAGAGACTTACGGTCTGCGCGTCGTTGTACGGAGAAGGCGAAGGCTGCCCCACAAGCCCCGACTCGCCGCATCAAACCGATCAAAGTCAATGAGCGGCTCTTCCTTTTTGCTGAACCAGTTCCATTTGAACTGCGAAATACAAGAGCTCACTGAAAACATCAATGATGCCTTGGATATAGCTGCGAGAATCGAGATGACCGTGTTGATGGATATGGCCCATTTCCATTCTGACAGGCGCTTGTTGTTAAACTGTGCAAGGACTGCGACCAACCCGCCAAAAGATGCTATGCAACATATCAGTGCACACCACTCAAGCAACCAAGTACCTTCCACCCCTCTGGACTTGTCTAGGCGGTCCTCTTGTCTGCTTTTTTCCCCATGGCTAGGAACGCTTGACAGCAGTGGAGTAGCGTTATCTTTTTGAGGATCAGGCTGCAATTGTGTTGCGCCCGCCGGGTCGCGCAGGGTAGGTACCGAAGAAGTTCTCGAAATTCCCGCACGGCTTTCTTCCTCCATAGTAGGTGTAATATATCGATCTGCAAACTTCGAATGTAAAGAGAGAGAAAAGACCCCAGACTCTGCTTTATTCTCCCTTTAGGTCGGCTGCCTGTCAGTTTGACGCAAGCAAGCGAAGGCAGCTCGTCGCAGCCTTATATAATATCCGCTCTCGCTAAAATTAGAATTTATTGGCTATTTCTTTGAAACTAAAATAGCCAATAAGGCACGGCCATATGGCACCGCAGGCCTTGATTATGATGCCAAGTTCTTGGCGGTCTGCAGGCAAGCAGACAAGGTGGAGTGCGGCTGAGATGCAGTTTCAGCCAGACTTCCGATCCACTCTCACACCTACGGAATTAGGCTTCCAATTGCTCATTGACTCACCATGATAAGAAGTTAGTTTATTATAATTTTGTTTTTTTAGAACTGTGATTGCATTAGATGCGACGTCATGTGCATTAAATAATTCCGAATAGTCTCGAAAGTGTCCCAACTACCATCAACCAAAGATACTTGCAATTGCTAACGTAGTGGAACCATAATTTCTTCCACGGTAGATCCTCGGGAGTTGGCTGCTGCTGTTAGAGAGCGTACTCTCAGCATTCGACCGAAGATAGTTTTGATTGTGTTCCTTTCCGTCCGAAACCCATCTGCTGGATCCTTTCATGGAGACTTTATCGTATCCGGAAATTCCACCACATTCAAGTAAAAGATCGAAGCCTTAGTAAACACTAAAAAATTGTAAGAGGGTCCCAAGAAACCCTCGGCATATTGTGCCTGGCATATCATCTGGAGGCTGCAGCGACAGGGTCGTTTGAAGATCCCGCCGTAGTCAGATAACCTCCGGTTTTGACGTCAACCCCAGGTTCGAATCCACTGTACGCGATGCGGCCTGCCCAATTTTGGGCCACGTAAAATGTATACTCCGTTTGTCAAAAGCCAAAGTTGAACTCAAGACCGGCATGATATCTTCCATCAATAACCACAAGTCTTAAGATCTTCTCATTTATGAGATAGGTGCCTAACAATGCAGAGTAGGAATCGGCTGCAGAGTTAAACCAAACGGACAGCTACACGAAAACGATGGGGTATACTGGTTTGCGCGCGGACTTATCACAAAGCAGTAGCAAAATTCATATTCTCAAAAGAAAGGAAGAAAAAAAACAATTGATGCACTCACAGCACTACAGTCCGCCTATTCTAATAACGCCTTGCGGTAGAGATCCACTAAATCCCCCGCCCCACACACACTCCACTAGAGAAGAATAAAGGGAGAGGTAGCTGACCTTGACCACAAGGGAGTCGACATTTGGCAGGAAATGAGCCAACATTAGAGCACCGGCGTCACTGCACAAGTTAGATGGGATTAATGAAATAGGATGGAGTTCGATATGCGAATAACCCCCGCCAAGCTCCGCAACAAAAACTGGCTTACAGGCTGGCTGATAGGTCATCTAACCTACCCTACATCTATACTCCTTGTGGAGACCTTTATCCTTGAGCGCAACGCATTATTGAAAGAACTCCAGCTCATTAATGCTGGTGAGCCTCGACTCAAAAGACGTAAGACTCAATAATTACGGGCACAAACAGTTGATTCCTAATTGAAAATCTCAAAGTGCTAACCGCCCAGTCAAGTGCGGCTATTTAATAAGTACCCAGGTCATATGATATAAATGAAAAATACCATCTGTTCCTGTAAGTACTAATACAACTAAGAAATGACTGCATCTCCACTGGAATACCTACCAACCTTTGTGCGACTACTAGAAAATAGCGCTACACAGCTGTCTAGTGAAGCATCAGTCCACTAGTCAACTAATAACCTGCATATTGGTTGTCCCTTCATTTTAGGCTCATATCCTCCAAGTAAACGGCCACATACAATATGTATTGATTGAGATCGGAAACCTGGCGAAGCGGAAATATGACAAGACGGAAATGGTTAGCCTGAATCAGACTAGCACTTCCGACATGCTTTTCCGAACATCTAACTTGCGTCATCACTCCATCGTTTTGCTTATAGGTTGAAGAGGCGGGGGTCGGCGGTCTCATTCATCTTCCCTTTTAAACACCTGCTCCAAACTGCATGCCAAGACGACCTGGTTTCAAAGCACTATTCGCCTATTTTTCTCAAACTCAAAGATTCTCAAGCCCTTTCACGATGACTCCTTTTGTTTCTCATATGGAAGAGCAAACCAGCTCCGTTAATTCTACCAAGGCGGTACCCAACCCCAACCTTGGTACGGAAATTGGTCTCCGACCCGAGACTACTGGAGTCCAGTCTATGGGCCGGTCCAAGGATGGACGAGAGCTCAAGATTCGAACGTATCCTAAATTCAAAACCCTTGAAGAGGAGCGCCTCTACCGGAAGCAGCACTTGGTTGCCGCCTTTAGGTTGTTTGCCGATCGTGGATTTGACGAGGGTATAGCTGGTCACATTTCTGTTCGTGACCCAATTCTAACCGACCATTTCTGTAATGACAACGGCTTGCGCCCTTGCAAACGGACTTTTTTTTCTTTCTAACTTTCTTCAGGGCTGAATCCTTTGTCAATGCATTTTTCCCTTATCAAGGTCTCCGACCTTATTCTTGTAGACGAGCTGGGATTTGTTGTCCAGGGTGATGAGCCTATCAACACTGCCGCTTTTACTATCCATTCCGCCATTCACAGAAGCCGGCCAGACGTCAACGCTGCCTGCCATGCGCACAGTGTACACGGCAAAGCATTTTCTTGCTTCGGCCGCGAGCTAGAAATGCTTACCCAAGACTCGCTTCGATTCTACAAGAGTCATTCTGTATACCCCAATTTTGGGGGCGTTGTCCTTGATGAAGAGGAGGGTCAGCGCATTGCTGAACACTTGGGCGACAACAAGGCTATTATCCTCCAGAACCACGGCCTACTTACCGTTGGAGGGTCGGTCGACGAGGCTGCTTTTTGGGTAAGTGAATGGCGAAGAAGCTGCCTTCGTGACGCTGTAGGACTAACGTGGAGGCAGTTTATAAGCATGGACAGGACCTGCCAGGCACAACTCCTAGCAGATGCGGCGGCCGCTGGCGGGTACAAGAAGATTCTCATTGATGAGGAGGAGGCAGAATATTCTAGTATGAATGTGGGAGGTCCGGACAAGGGCTGGCTTGCCTTTCAGCCTTATTATGACGAACAGGTTGCGAAGACGAATGGAGCATTCTTGCAATAAGTGGTTCAAGCAGGTCTAATTTTGGATGGAGGAAAATATGCATTGTGGTGTAGTTTCTCAACATTCGGTCAGTCCACTCTCGGTCTCTCATTACTGTCCATTGTAAGGTTTGTTAGGCAAGTTCACTGGTTTCCGATTTGACATACTCTGGGTAGCCGATACGAAATAAAATATCAATTCATCAGAACCTCGAAATCCACTCGCTTATCGATCACATCCTTTCCAATACTTAACCACGCTCCCAACGCAGAAACAACGACGCTCACCCTGCATGTAGAAAACGGGAGGAGTTTCCATGGTGTCGGCATTGCATGTACTCATATCATATCACGCAAAATTCCGGGTCACAGTTACGCGAGAAATCATCCAAGAAAAATAGAAAGAAGATGCGTTGCTAGAAGCTCCAGTTTTGTTGTTCCCCGATCGGACTTGAGACAACGAATATATTAATTGCTTCTTCAATCACCTCCATGGACCCTATCGATATCTTGCACACCGTAAAATTTCGTACCTACCAAATTAAGTCTATGATAATAAAGATGTGACTCTGAATGAGGTTGCCAGTACGGCCCTGGTTTTATCCGTAATAGCCTGTGGGTCGGATTTTGCCCATACTCCGCCTCGATTTCCTGGAATCCTTGAATTAACGAGGGGGCAGTTGTATTCGGATGGCGTCATGGAAAGTACAGGATTGGACTTCTTACAAGTCCAGGGCCAAGCGTGGCTAACAAAATGCTAAGCGAGGGCTTGATAGAAGCAGTGAACAAAGACTACGAAAGTCTAGAAAATGGTTTTCGGCGACCATTTCGGTGAAGTTCTCCGGGCGCATTTCGCATACGTGAGCAAATGAACACCCCCCCTATGATTGATCCAAATCATACAAAAGAACAGTGCGACAGAATATTTAACTCCAACGTAATTACGTTCATGCTTGAGATTTCTCACCAAAATACTCGGCCCAGCGATCGACAATAGCTCCCACACCGTGGCGCATCGGATCGACACAGGGCAGCCCCAGCGCCTCTGCCACAGCCGAACAGGCGTCACTCGCGGCAGCATCGTCCAACATGCTGGTGTTGAGCGAGACGGCCACAGCCTTGACATCGGGGTTCGTCAGCCTCGCGGCTTCAAGGTTGCGATCAAGGCATTGGCGCAGGTCGGGCACGCGCAGGTGCTTCAGATGGCGCATCGTCTGGCGCCCAAACTCGTGGCACAGCACCAAGGCATCGGGCTGTGCGCCGTGAATCAGGCCCAGCGAAACAGCCGCGTACGACGGGTGGAACAGCGACGCCTGGCCCTCAATCAGGTCCCAGCCGCCGTCATCGCGCGCCGGCGACAATTGTTCGACGGCGCCAGAAGTAAAATCGCTGACGACGGCGTCCACTGGCATTCCCCCGCCGGCGATGAGGATTCCCGTCTGGCCTGTCGCGCGGAAGTCGCACGCCACTCTCCTCTTCCTCATCTCCTTTTCCAGCGCGAGCGTCGTGTACATCTTGCCGACGGAGCAGTCAGTGCCCACGGTGAGCAGGCGTCTGCCCGCGCGAGGGCGTCCGTTGCCGACCGCCAGGTCCGAGGGCGGCTCGCGCACACCCCACAGCGTGCGACCGAGTGCGACCGAGTGCGGCAGCTCGGTCGCGGATGGCAGGTTCCTGGCCGAGGCGCTGACGTAGGCCGCTGGCGATGTCGAGCCCGGCATCGAGGGCGTTGAGTATGTCGGCAACGATGCGTTCGGCTATGACGCCGCCGGAATTGACGGCACCAACGACCAGCGTCTTCGCTCCTGCTGCCACCGCCTCGGCAACCGTCGTGTCGGGCAGCCCGACCGAGATGCCGTTTGCTTCGGTCCGAAGCTGGCCAACACACCACTCGCGTCTCCACACCGCCAGGCCCCGCGCCGTCTTTGCCGCAATGGCATCGGCGGCTTGGCCCAGATACAGCAGATAGGGACCACCTACCATCGGATTAACGATTGGCCTTGTTCTGTTGCTGGGTGAGATTGTTGGCGATGGTCAGATCAGTGCCGGCATTCACATTGGGCTGAAAATTGTTCCCGAAGAATCTGTTCTTGTGCAACTAAAATGCCACCTTGGTGCTAGAAAGTGTGGAGCCGCCATCACCTCAACAGGAAACCCTATTCATGTCTGTCTCAGAAATGAACTCGCTCTCCACCGTCTGTGGTTGGCTAAGCTTTCGCTTGATTCCGACTTGTCTCAAAATGAACTTGGTCCCACCTATCAGCTTAGTGTGGGGTCACTAGAATGTCGATGAATTATGCAATTAAGCCCGGAAATTTCTTACGGCGGTCCTTTACTACGTGGTAATCTAGGCTACTCGCAGCATGTTTCAATTGCTTACTTGATCTTGAACCGGCCAAGGCCGTTTTAAGGTTGGTGTTGGTATAGTTGGTTGGTCAGTGCACTGATCCACACAATCAACAATTAAGTTTATCCCACATGATTACCAGGATGACCAACTGAGATATAGCCAATTTTCGGTGTTGATGTGCGGCTCTCTGTAGACGCTGTGTTATGAACACCATTTGGCACCATTTCAAGCGCGAAGCAGTCAAGTTAGCCAGGAGTTTGTCACAGTCACATCATCCAATTAGAAGTGGTTAGTGAAGGATGGGGCACGTGAGCAATGCTGTTCCGCCCTAGCCACTCTGGGATTAATCTCACCAAGATGAGTGTTGGCATCTGAAGTAGGGGGTGGTGGCTTGCTGCTTTATTCCCTCCTGCGCTTCCGCGACGACCAGCGTGGCCGCAAATCCTCCCGCATGCGTTCCCACGATGCCCACCAAGCCAGCCGCCCATGACCCGCGCGTCTCAGACCTCGTCATCGAGTCCAAGATCGAGGCAACGTGGGATCCGGCAACGGAGCAAACCACGCATATCCGCACCGCCGTTGGCGTCTCGGCCCGCCGCCGGAGGTTGAAGACAGAGGAAACATGGAAAAGGAAGCGCATCCTCGGTCGCGGAGCATATGGCACTGTTTGGCTTGAGGAGCGCATCGCCAGCTCCGGCCCAAGCCATGGCGATTCAAGCCTTCGTGCCATTAAGGAAATCCGCAAGCGCGCCAACGTCTCAGGATACGAATTCCACCGGGAACTCGAAGCCATGGCCAAGTTTTCACATCAAAGATTTGTGCACTGTTTTGTGCGCTCACTCGGCTGGTTTGAAAACGAGGAGAGTCTATTCATCACCATGGAGTACCTCAAGTATGGAGATTTGCAGCAATACCTCACCAAACCCTTTCCTGAACCCGAGGTAAAGCAGATTGCTCTACAAATAGCAGAAGCCCTGCAACTGATGCATGAGAGTGGCTTTGCACATCGGGACCTGAAACCTGGCAACCTTTTAGTCCTTCAAAAAGGACCTGCATGGTGGGTCAAGATTGCCGATTTTGGCATCAGTAAACGCGTGGAGGCGTCGACGATACTGAGAACAATGGAAATTGGTACCAGAGGTTTCATGGCGCCAGAGATTCTCGGCCTGTATTGTCCTGATGATGTTGATGATGATCTCGACGCCGATGATGAAACTGATGAAGCCGAATCCGACGCCTTGGCATATACGCCCGCTGTCGATCTGTGGGCATTGGGTGAAATCACGCACAGGATGCTAACACAAAAACCCGTCTTTGCAGCAAACAAGCGATTGTGGAGTTACGTTACCAAGGGCACGCCTTTTCCAACCAACGAGCTGCAAAGTGCAGGCACAAGTGTTCAGGGAATTGAATTCATCCAAGGAGTCATGACCGCATCACCTAAATGGAGACTTACAGCAGAAGGCGCCATCAAACACAAGTGGCTGGAGGGCCACGAGTTTATTGATGAGTCGCGGAGCCGCTCCAGTATTGAAAGGTCAGTTTGCGGGCCTAAAAAAAGGCAGTTGCAAAAAGTCTAACCATGATCCAGTATCCGAGACTTGGGTCCCACCGGGATGACCGTACCTGACGATGAACCATCTGCACAATGGACCGCCACAGAGGATTATCATTCAGCAGAATCTACTCCCGCTTTGGTCAGCCAGGAAAAAGTAACTGAGGAAACAATTAAATCCAGTGCACAGCCCTTGACTCTTAACTCTGTAGAAGGAGCCCCGGAAGCAGAATTCGAGAGTATGAAATTGCACGAAAGCTCTTCCGAGCCTACTGGAGTTAAAAGCCCAGACACACTTATCAAGGTTGAAGAAATACCTGTCCCTACCCCAGACCTCCAGCCGGCGAGATCCTCGTCCACGGAGACACCGCTCCAGCAGGAGCTTCCTGCTAGCAACAACCAGCAGAATATAAATCAGCATGATTGGGATGCCGTTTTCGCAAACTTGGAGGATAATACTGCAGCGGCTCCTGTCAACAATCAGCTAGTGAGGTCCCTATCCCCAGAGACACCGCTTCGGCAAGAGCTTCCTGCCAGGACCAGCCAGCGGAATACGGCCAATTCCAACGATTGGGATACCCTTTTTGCGTCTTCTGGAGGTACTACCGACACAATAACCTTGCCACAGAATGCCCCAAACAAAGCATTCGACAACAATGATAAGAGAACTGTTCACCGACGTGCGAAGCATTCCCACGATTGGGACGCCATTTTCGCGGATATCGACTCTATTCCTGCAGAAACTTCTCCTGTTAATGATCAACCAGTGATATTGTCATCTCCAGAGGCACCGCTTTCCCATGAGCTCCCTACCCGCGCGGAGACGGACTTCGCGACAGAAACGACACCTTTCCCGCAGGAGGGTTCAGAAAATCAGTTCTCCACTCTGAGGAGGTCATACTCTTGGGGCCGTAGACCACAGGTGTTGCCAAATACCAATAGTGAGACGACAGTTGCACCACAGACAGAAGAGCGGTTGGACGTGAGCTTCAACCCTCCAGCGAATGACACGCCGATGCCTAGCAAGCGTGATCTCAAGACATGGTGGAAATCCTTTAGGGTGTCCTCCAAGGCGCAAGAAGCCCAAACACAAAATGGCATCTTTGGCGTCCCACTCCGACAAAGCATAACATTTGCAAACGTGGCTATTTCACTGATAGATCCGCAAGGGAATAGCTACGTGTACGGTTATATTCCCATAGTTATTGCTCAGTGCGGCGTTTTTCTCAAAGACAAAGGTAGGTGCATGTCTACTTTTACTTGGCTTCATGCCAGCTAACTTTGTTGCCAGGAATCGAGGTTAAAAAGATATTTGCCCAGAGTGGTTCAGCAAGACGTATGAGAGAACTCCGAGCCACCTTTGAAACTGCCCCCAAATATGGCAAGAATGTTTCGTGGGATGGTTATACTGTCCACGATGCCGCCGGCGTCTTCCGCAGGTACCTCAACGATCTTCCCGAGCCCGTTGTCTCTCTGGACCTGTACCACAGGTTCTGTGATCCGCTACGTGGAGCCACCAACCAGGCCGTGGGCGATACACAGCTCCGTCAAACCGTGCAGCATTTCTCCCATGATGAAACCATCTCCAACTATAAGCAGCTCTTTACCGAGCTCCCTCCGCTTAACAGGCAGTTGCTCATTTACGTGCTCGACCTGCTGGCGGTTTTCGCCTCAAAGTCGGACGATAACGGAATGCCGGCGCAAACACTTGCCTCGCTCTTTCAGCAGTCAATACTGTCGCATCCGAAGTCCACCGAGGACAGACGTCTGAATGAGTGTGTTTTGATTTTCTTGATTGATAATCAGGACTCATTCTTGATTGGGACGTAAATAACAGGGGGAGGTCATCGTGCACAGAAATGGAGACGAGCAATAGCTCAGATGGGGAGAAATTTGCTCATCTTAATTAAATGGAAATGAAGCTGCATTTCCAAGGCTATCATGGGTGCCATAGTACTTGAGGTGAATTTTGCCGTGAATTATTTCCCATCTTTACTCACACTATGTAATAGACTCTCGAGCGCTTTTTTTCATCACTGGAATTACCTTTCTTTTACGGTCGCCTTGAGGGCATCTCCGTTGACTGCCTTTGGAATCCTTTCGTTCGGTAGCGATTGTAAAAGAATTTCCGTCGGGTAGCTGATTAACCGTATGTTTACAGGCACAGACTTGACGCCTAGTCTGCCTGCAACAGTTTCATGTGGGTAGTTCCCTCCCATTCTCAGCCAATGATTTCATCACCTCATTTCTTTTGCGTATATTTCTAGACCAACTAATTCTATGACATAGAATATCACTTCACAAATCCCTGGCTCATTCCTTGTTCCTTGGTATTCCGTCCGCTTCCGCCTCAATGCCGTATAGGGTAGCCAATTGAAGGCTAGCGTTATGTCACTCCATCAGACTACGAGGTGGCTTAGTGAAGATGCATACCAAGATAGATTCAATGTCGAATCAAGGACTAAATTGCTCCTTCTTCTTGTCTTGCAAGCCGATGTGCATCGACATACGGTGAGATGGCCGAGTTGGTTATGGCGTCAGGTTAAGGTCACCTTAACAACCTATCATTCCTGATGGAGCAATCCTCCTGGGTTCGAGTCCCAGTCTCATCAATTTGTTTTTTTGCTCATGAATATGGCCGTTGTTTTTTTTGCAATTGGTGCCTATCTACATCGACTTTTTTATTGCGACTGTAGAAAATTGAAGGATTGGAATACAATAGAAGTCTAGAGGGGCAGATCCAAGTCCAAGAAGTCTCGCCGCATTCCTCTCGCCGCAGCATAGATTGCTTGCGGGCTAGTCTTACTTTTAGTGATAGCAACCACGTGGGTATTAGTGTTTTAAAACGGATATACATGATTTTTAGCCAAACAGAAAACAACATAATTTCTTTATTCCTACTATAACCTCCCCAATTCAACCACCGCTCTCACTTAGCGGGGTAACCCATTGTAATATCATTAGCAAATAATGAGGAAAAGCTCCATTCAACTGAAGTTGGCCACTGTTCTGTAGCATGCTTTTTCTTCTTTTTCTTTTTTGACTGAAAAGTCAATCGAGCAGTTGTTTACAGCTTAGTAGGACCAGTTGCAATACGCCGTAATGTATTTTGGGGTTTGTCGCCGCTTTATGGAGCACACAAACCTGTTTTTTCTTTGCTAATTCAGAACCGCCTGACGATTGTTGCACGCCGTAAAACCCCAACATTATGCAATAACTTGGAAAATCTCGAACTGGCGATCGCTTCCAGTTGTCGAACAATCTACAAGACTGCCCAGCACCAAATCTTCTTCATAGCGAACCCCGAATAGCTCAGTTGGAAGAGCGTTGGGCTGTAATTGATGGAATGCCACCTGAAGGTCACCTGTTCGAACCAGGTTTCGGGGAGTCAATCACTTCTTCTAACTAAGAAGTGTTGAGTCGCTTTCTTTTTTCTTTTACGCCGATCGCTATTAATAAGCATGAAAGATGGGCTGAAAGAGTAAGATCATTCGTCTTTCATATGGTCTTTTACTTCTGTTAAATCTTCTGGCGAATCTGCTCGCGTATTATCACCGAATATTTCAGCTCTTGGGAAAACTTCACCTCGCAATCATAGGAGGCATCCATGTTTGATCTTGCATCATGGGCAAAATCTTGATTGAGCTGTATGCCCATATCGCCACACCTCCTAATATGATCCATCATGCCGCATGGAAGGGCCCGATATTCACCCCGAATTTAAAATCTCCGGGTTGCATGATTGTTCTACATCCTCACATTCTTGTCTCTTACTCCTTTAGCTCTTCCTGAGCTCGCCAGCCGGAGTTTTCACCCGTACCTAAGATTTCAACGTCGAGATTGGATGTCTCGTCGTCAAAATCTCTGGCAGATAAACCGTCCAATTCGGTTCTGTTTTTATTGGCAAATGTCGACTACTCATATAAATAAGTATTCTAGTGTGGGAGCTTGCTTGATTCATGCTCGGACGTGGGCCTTATGATCAATGGTTAACAACGCGAAATCCCGAAATTAGTTTCCTGTCGGGCTGGCGTGGAACGCGACCTCTTGGTTACTGCTTTTATTGCAATTTCTCGGAACATTTTGTTATGTTGTTAAGAAAAGGGGTCGCTTGGAAATATGGGCCACCACTTTGGATTCGTCGCTATTTATACTTAGTGCTTATGAATCGCGGATCAGCGGATGGGGGACCAATCAACCACTGACAATGGCCTCGGCTCTTAAGCGATAGGGCGAAGTTGTGGGGACCATGCAGATCCCAGAGTGGCTCAAGTTCAGATGGATTGAGAGTGCCAGGATGGGCACTTTTTCCATAATGCCTGGGCTTCTGGTATGATTAGAGCCATGCCAACCTCACCCTGAAATATCCCTATTGAAGCTTTTTTTTAAATTTTTTTTTTACTTAAATGCACCCAAGCCATGCGCTTTTGGTTACAGCCGAGTCAGGAAAAGACGCTAACTGATGGTGCGACTCGCGGTTAGCCTCAGCCTTAGCTGCGGAAACTCCAAGAACGGAAATTCGTTTGCGTATCCCACAAATCACGGACATGTTATATAATCTGGTTTTTTCAAGCTTCCGCAGTGGGTCTCTGAGTTCGCAATTTGCAGTAGGGCCGACCGTGCTGGGCTTTCGTAATTGGTTGCTCGGCAGTGGCCCACGGCAAGCTTTGCTTTTGGGGACTTTTGCTCATAGGGGGCACTAAGATTGGAGCCTAACATCTCTGTGCTGGTACTTCAATTATTCTCGAAGCGTCGTGCAGATAGAGTCGGTCTCATCACCTACTTGAGCATTGCAGGTTTCATCAGTGGTTTTGTGATGTGCTATGATTAGCTTTTGTGGCTAGTATTTATGCTTCCGAGAACAACGTCAGGCAGAGAGAAGCACACTACCTTGGCTGATCTGACGTCGATCCATTTGCTGCCGGCTGTGCGGCACTTGGGGTATGCTCTGGATGACGATCCCAACGCCGGGGAATCCTGGTTGATTGACGGCTTCCCGTTTCATTAGCGCTGAGGTCCATGACAAATAGTGATAATATTTTAGTCCTTTGGTAACCCTGCCTGCTGATCTAGCTCATTCGGAACTAGTAGTGAGTGCACGGCTACCTATCCACTTCGTTCTGGCCGCGGCACACGACAACGTGCCTGAACGAAGAAAACCCCCGTTGCGCCCTGCAGTCATGCTCAGTTTCAGTTTTTGTTTCTATCGCGAATCTCGGAGATCCTTGCTGGACGACCGCCGATAACCTCACTGTACATACAATGGCCCCACCAGTAAGTGTATTGAACCAAGTGCATCGACTAGCGTAAAGGTTGGACTCTAACCATCAACCTTTGAAGTATGAGGATGCGCCTGAACTTGCACCTGGGTCAACTGCACCCGAGGTGTATCACCCCGAGCCGAAACCGCTAGATCAGAAGCCTATGGATCAACAGTACTACAACCAGGGCTATAATTCGACATACAACTCAACTCCAGTCACGTCGCCTCATACCGACCACACGCAACACTTGGCGCCCCAACAACCGATGCCAGAAGAACACAAGAAAGGAATGGGATTTGGTGGCTCTATTCTGATCCCTGTGCTTGTCGCATTTCTGGCTATTGCCGTGATTGGACTGGCGGCAGGTACCGGTGTTGCTGTCCACAAATACCAAGACGCGAACAATCAATTAGACGAGTTGAACCGACAGCTTGATCAATCGAACCAAAAGTTGAATGCGCTCAACGCCACCACGAGCTTCAATTACCTCAGCAACGGTTGCTCGGATCAAGAACTCAATACAACTGGAACATCCTACACAACACAGAGTAAATCAACCCAAGCCTCGCGTCTGGTTGCGAAATGCTGACCACATTAGATCCTGCCAATCGCACATCATTTGCAGTCCGATGCAACGCTAATCTCGTCGCCGGCCCATTCTACTCGCTTTTTGCCACAAATTTCAACAGCTGCATGGAAGCATGCAGCATTTGGAACAGCAACTACAACAACGGACAGACCTGCCGAAGCGTCAACTATGTCCCCGCCTGGACCAACATCACTCTGTCGTGGGTCGGAAACAGTGCTCCCGGAAACTGCTATTTGAAAGATGGCGTCGTCTTTGATGGAGCAAAGCCTGGTGTCGAAACGCACAGCGGTCTGGTATCGGACTGAAATATGGCGGTTTTGGGCAGATGAGAGAAGGAAAGCATGGGCTTCGATAAAAGGACTGCACGTTAGCGGGTTTTCGGATATGAGCGATATCTTATAAATATTAATCAGAGCATAAAAGCAATAAGTAATAGGTCATACCGGGAGAGTAATCCCTCGGAATCATTATTGTACCATCACTCTCTCACTGTGCAGAAACAGTGGATAAAACCTTGCTCTCACTTGTGAATGCAGGATTCTCTTGCATCCTTTTCTTTTCCTTTTTTTTTTCCTTTGAAAAAAGGATGACCAACAGAAATTTAGCAGTTGGGCTATTTTTCTTTTAGTCTGGGAGTTGGCCAAAATCTCCTCTCAATGTCAAGATCGGTTTGGCTTTTACAACAATGATGGATGCGACCATGGAGCAATCTTTCATTTGAATTCGTTGATGAGGATGAATTACTATAATTGAAAGATTAATCCTAAGTATAAACTAATTCTTTTTGAGAAAGAAAGGAAAATAAAAACCAAACTGCTGCATATCCATATATATATGTTAGTGTCGTCGAGTTTGAGTGCTCAAGGGGAGCTGAGAACACATGCTTCGGCATGTCTGCCTCAAAATTACTTGGATTATTTCCCAATCAACAAATGATCCAACCGGCTACATTAACGTATGCTGTGTAATCGATATCGGGTTCGTAATGTCCTTGAAGGAGCATATTGGGCAGTGTGCTTGTACCTAATTACCAGCAACAGTGTGAATTAACTCAGGACCCTCAAGCATCTTAAATTCATTTTTAGAGCCTCTGCAAGAAATATATTGGATCCAACATGAAAAGTTGCATACCATAGGTCAGATGACCTTGTGGCTTGGATCCGCGCGAATATAGAAGTAGGCATTCTCTGTAGAATCTTCAGCGGTGAATATGTCCTAGGCAATAACCGTAGCAGAGGAGGGAATTTTAGCTGTGCCCTCAATTCTAGATGGCGAGACGCCAAGGGAAGACATGCCATTATATCATGTGCTCTGATTGCAATCTCGAAATCGGCTGTGCTGACCTGGAGGTCTCCACCTATATAGGCCTGTGGGCCGCCCGAAACCTCCACATACGACCACAGCCCTCAGAAAATACTGGATCCCGTCTGCTCTCCGAGCGTCAAGCTGAGGAGCGCTTGAGTAGTAGTTGGGTCGGTGACGACCAGCGAATGCCGAGTGTTGTATGTTTTCTATCTTTTTTTTTTAGTTGCCTTGAGCCTTCTCGATTGTACCCGACCTCAACCATGCATTCGGCTGCGTCTTTCCGATACCAAGGTCTATTGGCGTTGTACTAGACGGATTTGTACTGAACCTAGCTTGGGAGTAACTAACAATTGACCAAACCACGAACCCTACAATGAAACATGTCTGCTTCGTACAGGTTTTGGAGATGGTGTCTAAACCCTTCAGGTGAATCGTGCTTACCTAATATTTATCACATGATCCTGGTGCACTGCCGCAGCAACATCTTGCTAGGCTGCGGCCGATTCTAAGCTGAATCCAATTCCCTCATGTTCACCTTACTTGCCAACCATCAGAGCCACCTGAGTCATAGACATGACGGTTCCCTGATACGAAATACTTGCGCGATAAGAAATCATTTCTCTCACTTCTTGCCAATCGTTTTATCCGCCCACTGCAAAGACCACTAGGTGCTCTGAACCAATGGCGGGCCCCGGGGTAGAGCCTTCAGAGGAGAACTCTGAGGCTCGTACCAGCCCGATTTCTCAGACCGATCTTGATCTCTATGTTGAAAACCGACTTGGAGAGGGCACTGTCCCACAAAGCGATCCCGACGTTGTTCCTCTTGATTCTCTCTGGGTGGAGCATCGTCATCAGGAGCAAGGCATCCGTGTCTTGATTCGTCCCTTCGAAAAACATCTAAGCGGCTCAAATTCTTTCCAGGCGGGGAGTGAGAGTTGCCAATGGCTTTCTCTCCGCACCGATTTACCGTCCTTGTACAAAAAGCCGAAGCATAAGGTTTTCGCTGTAACACAGACGGCAAAAGACATCAAGTTCTCTTTTAGAATTCCCGGGAAAACCCAGCATGAGTCTATGCGAGCCCCCCTGTGGTGCGATTTGTTTTACGATCCTTCGAGCGACAATGTAATCATCCTAAACAAATCAGATATTCCCTTCTCTTTGTGTCATGTTTCGCATTCTTCCAGTCATGGAATCATCATAAACCCGGGTCTGACAAAATCCTTGAAACCAGGAACTTGGCGTATTGCTTTCGGTGATATTCCTATTCTTGATTTTAGGATTCTGGAGAAGTACCCAGTCATGGTATATGAACAGCAGCCACAGAGCACTTCAGATGATCCACCCACACCGAGTCATTCTGATGAGATGGGTTCAAAGAGCAAATGGATTACAAGAGAAAAAAAACAAGGCTTAGGCGACATGAAAATGAACTCGGTGCCAACCGATAAGCAAGTTCTTCACTATGCCCCTTCTGTTTTAGACAGGCATAAGGATGGGGGTGCTACGCCTGCTGCAGGAGGCACTGATTCACTCGAATTCCCTATGCCTCATGAATACAAAAAGCTTCCTCATACTGAAATCCACCCACTTCTTTATGCCAATATGGGTCAAACTATCGCAATCCCGGGAGTTGGCGAACTTGATGAATACAAACTCGAGAAGTCGGGGCCTATTATCTCGTCAACCTCCTTGTCAACTGTCTATGGAGCGGAGCATTCTAAAGTATCGGATGTTATCGCTGTTAAGGTGCTCAAAACTCGCGTTACAAGCGAGGATAAGAGACCCAACGCGACTGACCGCAACATAATACGTCAAGCCGATACCTGGACGCGAGAGTGTCAAATTCTCGAGGGCCTGCAACATAAATCCATCGTTCGATACTATGGGGGCGATGCTCGCTTCCTATCCATATACCTGGAGTTTGTAGATGCCAAAGACTTAACGGCTTCATTTCTGTGGAGGAACAAGGAGAATGACGAGTTCAAAGGCGATGGATATGATGCATTGAGAATTTTAATCGATATTGCCAGTGCATTAAGCTATATTCACGGGAAAAACTTGGCTCACAATGATACCAAGCCGGCCAATATTCTTTACTCCCCAGTACGTGGTGCAGTGCTCTGCGATTTTGGCCTCTCCGAAAACATACACAATCCCCCAACAACTGGTGGAACCCCATATTATATCCCTCCAGAGTTCATTGGAAAGAAGCTTCGTGGACCCCCGTCAGATATCTGGGCTTTGGGTATTACAATGTTATATGTGTTGCGCAAAATACCTTTCCCTGACTCAAGATCGAGAACTCGACACCCTCAGCGCCTATACTGGCTAATTTCTGCCGTCAATAACCCCGCGGTCCCGCATAAGAATATCGGAAACGGGGGGTCAGCCATGGAACAAATGCAGCAATGGCTTTTAGAGGTTAAAGAAACCAGGGACACTCTGAACAAGAACGATTTGCTTGAGCGAGCAGTATTCAAGATGCTGGAAACAAACCCTCGTCAACGCATCACGATGAATAAACTACTGCAGGAATTAGCAGCGGGCTACCGAGACACAGTGAATTCATTGGATGACGCATTGTCTCACCTTCTCGACGATACCTTTTCAAATGTCCGAGTTTCTGCAAATAGGCTTGTTATCCGCGACGAAGAGGAGAAATCCAATCTTGATAAGGAAAGACTGGAAGCAGAAGAAGACATCAATGATTACGACCTGCATTCGCCACTTATATACACACAAGAATCGGACAAGATACCAGATCTGGAAGATGATGCAAGAAAAGAATCAGCCGCACCTCCAACAGACTCTGGATACGCATCCTTGCCAACAATGGATGGCAAGCCTGCCGAGCCAAGGACACAAAGTGGCCAGGATACCGTGCAGTCTCGGAAGATGGGGGAGCATGATATTAGTGAGACGGCTACAGAGTATTCAATGGCATCAAGTGTGGCTACTTCAAGAAAACAAGGCTACATCTGGGAGTTAGCAGAAGATTTGTTCGTCAAACTCAGCTTATTAAATGCAGACGAAAAAGCCCAGGCCAGAATCTCGGATATTCTGCCCGAGTTGTTGAAAGCTTTTGCATTGAAGGTTGGACACGATGCCCCGACCCAAATGCATCGAGATGTTATGGCATTTGTGCATAGAAATAGACGGTAAGTAGATTATAACATACCCTCGTGCTTCGCACAAATAACTACGGGTACTTTGCCCTGCAACAGATACTAAACTTGCTTGCCCAGTGAGATTGCCACGGCCTTTACGAAGATCAGTTTCAAGCAAGAAGAAGAGAATACACAGAGAAGCTTAGACCAATCGAGTGGTATGGATCTCACTGATCTTATGAGCCTTTGGTACGAGAAAGAAAATGTGGAAGATAGCAAGCTCGAGGAAGAGCTTCAAGACCTTGATCTGGATGATATCAGCCCTGGCCAGCAAGTAAACGAGCCCCCCGGAGAGATTGGCGAGACAGAGGATGAAGATTCTGACAGTTGGGTTGTGGCCTATCGAGGATTCGTCTCCAGCTGTGAGGCCTACCAATGGTTGCTCAGTAGGCTACGGAGGGAGTTTCGCCTTGTTCCAACAGAACCAAACGCAATACAAACGATCCGGGATAACATCATGTCCATACTCCCACCCGTCCATAAAGTCAGTCGAAAGCTATCTTCGCAGACTTATGGCGTCAATTTTGAGATCGACTGGGATATTCTTGGCTTTTTCGAGGCGCAGCAGTATTGTAAACCGCCAAGCGAGGCACTCGAGGGAGTTATCACCCTGACTGGATCCTATCAAGACGCGCAAGCCGCAACCTGCGCTCAATATTTGCTGCAAACTTGGCCTTTTACAGGCGCTGATATGCTAGAATTGATCAAAGGGGCGCTTAAACGAAATAACGGCAAGTCGTACCAACGTGAGTGGTCTATGTCGCATGTCTCTGCGATTTTCACAGCTGCTTATCAATGTCTAGGCAAATTATCAGATGGCACCTCTCTAAATGCAATGATAAACGGGTCAAGGCTAAAAGTGGAATCTCACGGGGTTGCAGCTGCAATAGCAGAGGTTGGAGAGCAACTTGCTTGGCTTGGAGCCGCTTTAAGAGCATCGCCCCGGGAGGGCGGACTTGTCCATTGTACACCAATTATCGGATATCTGCCTCAGAGCCATGCCACTCCACAGCAGTCCAGACCTCAACCACCTCCCACCAATCTTATCTGTGAGATTGGTTTCCTGGTAGAAGGGGTCCCGGATTCACAATCATTATGGAATGTGAATGGGCAGTGCTGGCACGACATTTTTAAGAATCCGGTGATCGTGAAAGGATACCCCATTCCTCAAAGACTGGAATGGAACACTGGTCTAGAGATTTCACTGAACATAATGGCAGGGCTAGCTGATACCCAGAAAATCGACCGGTTCAAGGACAACGTTTACATCAAAGGCTATTCCACAATGTTGGTCCCGACAAAACAGAATGAAGATATTGTTTCATGGCATTTAATCTACAACAAAGACGGAAGCCGGATATCCTATTTGGACGACTATTTAGGGCAGCAAAATCTTGGACGTCTGAACTTGGAAAGCCACCGTCATGTGCTGGGGTGGTGTTCGGAAGCCAAGTTTTATGCTGGTAAAGACTTACTCTTCTATCCATTTCTTATAACATTAATGCTAACATAGCAATTGGCAGGTTCAGCTGAGGCGCACCATCCTGTCACCCACTCACAACTCCCCAAACCTCCCGCGGGGTTCGCCCTCTCTGGACTCACTGTTTCAGCAGGACAGATGATTGTGGGTGGACCTACGTTTAACATTGGAGCGAAAGATGCCGCTGTTCACATCACCCGAAAAGGCATAAGGCGACGGTTAAAATGGATATCCAGCAAATTCGTTCTCTTGTGGGACGAGCGCGACAAGCGTGGGTGGCTGATAAATGGAACAAGCGCGTTATTGCACATCGTGCGAGCATCCCTGGCACATGCCCGTGAAGACAGCTTCAGCTCTGTGTTTCTTTTCAATAGTGGGGATTTGCAAGAAGCAAAGGAGCCCTATACTGCCAACTCTGCGATTGAGGTCCTGCTAAATCCGCTAAACCGGTCTCTCAAGCTCTACGAGGAGGATGAGGAGGACGGTGAGTTCACCCTCCTCAAGACCCAAATTGACCACTTTTACAATTTGTTGGAGAAGGTCATCGACCATCAAGTGGATATTGCGGGAGAGGCCGGAGTGAAACTGAGCAATCAGCCGCGGAGGTATCTCGAAGGATGGGACTTTGAAGACTTGGCAACAGATTGCGACCCTTTACATCCGCGTGTGGCTACTATAGAACTAGCTGGCAAAGGATGGGTTGATTTCATGAGGTCTATCCAAGCTGTTACCCTGGTTGGAAGCGGCTTTGGTGACATTATCCGGCCGAGTGGCACAGATCTTTGCGAGCACTGGTCTGAGCTACCGAAGAAGCAATATTTCATCGCAGGCTGCCTCTCTGATATGGGGCGATTGATGAAAGATGTTGGAAATTACGGAGATAACCGCATCCGGCTCACCGATAATCTGATATGCCACACCCCGACGGCCCCGTTTATGTCTTGCCGGTGCAGAGGGGTGCTGGGCCAAGATCACAGCGAACCCGTGCAAGTGTTCTTCCCGTCGGCAATGGTCGGGGAGCTCCCGACTAACACACCGTTAATTGAAGCAAAAGGCTCCGGTGCAATCATTTTCGGTCAGAGTTCAAATTTCTCGTGGACTTGGGGGGATACTGGCGATCCCTACAAGGGCGAGCCCGCGGAAGCGAAACCTTTGTCACACACGGTGGAGAAGGATACAGATTCGCTTAGGGATAGTGATATGGGCCGCAGCTCAACTTGGTCAGGGTATGAGGCGATCTTCTCGCCTCAGTCAACGCGGAGCACTGGGCTCTCTATCAGATCTCCAAGCGATCTCCCCGCCTCTCTCCTGAGATTGGACTCGTCAGTTCTCGTCGACAGCAAGATTTACATGCCAGATGAATACACCGTGGGCATCATCTGCGCGCTGCCAAAGGAGCTCTTGGCGGTGCGGGTGCTCTTTGACCACAGGCACAACAGCCTCGGAACAGAACCGGGCGACAGCAACCAGTACGCTCTAGGGGATATCGCAGGACACTGGGTTGTCGCGGCCTGTCTTCCAGCCGGCGAGTACGGCACCAATTCGGCTGCGAGCGTCGCGTCCAACATGTGTCGTAGCTTCACATCGCTTCGGTTCTGTCTGCTGGTTGGAATCGCGGGTGGCGCGCCCTCGGAAAAGAGAGACATTCGCCTCGGCGACGTGGTCATCGGCCAGCCCACCGGCACCAATTCCGGCGTGCTGCAGTATGACCGCGGCAAGGAAAACGAGGGCAGCCACTTCCAGCTCACCGGCGTGTTGCAGCCTCCGCCGCGCGTCTTGACCAACGCAATCAGCTTCCTGCAATCGGACCCGGACCTGCGAGCCGACCCGCTTGGTCCGTACCTCCGCAAAATCGCCGTCTCCCTGCCGGAGTACCGACATCCCGGCCCGGAACTCGATGTGCTATTTCCAGCCGTGTGCGCAATTTGCACATCAGAGCAGGTGCAGCAAACTCAGTGCCCACACGTGCTGCAGCGTGTCCCGCGCGCTACGACTGCGCCCGCCATCCACTACGGCCTTGTAGCATCGGGCAATCGCGTTGTCAAAGACGCGGCGTTCCGTGACCGTCTGGCGCAGGAGCACGATGTGCTGTGCTTTGAGATGGAGGCTGCGGGTGTGATAAACACGGTCAATTGCCTTGTGATCCGAGGTATCTGTGATTACTGCGACGCCAAAAAGAACGATGTTTGGCAAGAATATGCGGCCGCCACAGCAGCCTCATATGCGAAGCTTTTGCTCTCCGTCGTGGCAAAGGTAGGAGATAATCGTGTTGTTAGTACCCGAGGAGATTCCGAAGAGCCCGCCAGCAAGAAGCGAAAGGTCGAATTCGAGAGGATGTAATAGCTCAAGGCGAATAATGGGATCTGAAATATGCACATATTGTAAAATAGTGTGTCATGGATACGTTTGTGGCAATGTCCTTTGAACTACAGCTTGAATGTGATCTCACCACCAACCAACCATGTACGAAAAAGGAATGTAGAAACAAGGAGAATAGGGCGTAATTCATGTTTGAAGTAGGCTCTGTTTACGGGATGGGCCTTCCCCCAGTCTCGTCTGGATCTGTCGCCCGGAATGCTCAACCAGGTTTTTCTTGGATCACCACAGGGTGCCGCCTACTCTGAAATCGCCTAATGAATGGTGCTGAAAATATAAAATTTAACTAGTAATAAGCCCTGCTGGTTTGCAGAATTAAGTTTCTCCCGCTCTCAGAGGCGGCCGGTCCAGAGCGGTGATTGCGCCTCTTTTGCAATCTACTCCCAATGAGAGCGCATGTGCGAGTCAAGAACGAAGCCCAATTACACATTCCAACCGCCTTGTCCGGATTTCTGCGATCATATAATTTGACACATGACCCCTGTTAATTAATTGCCTCTTTAGGGCAACCATTCCTTCTAATTTCTCCCATTCTCTAGAAGACAAGACAAGTAGCGCCCCACTGCTGCATTCACCAAATAATCGTATTTGAATAAGCTTTACAGCACTACGATATCGCTGAGTCCTTCAACGTGTTGATAATAGGACTCGAGATATGGCCGCTCCTCGACGTCAGCAAACTCGACTTGCCGAGTTAGTTAAAATCACCAGATGCTTCTATGATGCGTAGGTTTCCCATATCGGATAGAGAAGTATGATGTTGACTTTACAGTGAGGAGGAATGGAGAGAGGAAGAGGAGATGACTTACCAGCGGGTTACCGAAACAGTGGTAGGTTACAAACTTAGCTTTTGGGGCTCAGATCGCTTGTTAATTTATGGTTAGTAGAAGGACCTGAAGGCCAAGCCAGCGGCCGGGCCAGACGTGATATTCATATCCCCGCGTGAAGATACGAAAGCTGGCGCAGAAGCATACAGAAGTAAACTATACGGTCCAAAAAAAGAGCCGGGAACGGAAAAAGACGAGTTTGCTAAGCTCCGAGAGGAAATTACATCGATGTTTGGAGTCCCCAATTTCTTCTGGACTGCGACGCCTGGCTGCGAAGCGAATGGGTTTTTTAACCATAATCAGCCGCGAAATTCCGAATTGAGGGGATCCATACATGGTATTTTATTCTTCCAATTCCACCAGGATGCATATGCAAAATGTAGGCGCGGTGGCCTTTTTGCTAATCCAAGACTGGACAGGCACCATGTCCCGTTTTCTCGTCAAGGAGATAGCCAATTACGAAAACAAGCCCCACAAGGAGTATCAGTACATTTGGAATTACATTGGCTCAGTAACTCTGTGGTATTCCAAGGCTGGCAACGGATCCGACGCGACGCAAATCCTACTGTGTTTTGATCTCCATAATACGCTAAAGGCTGCTGTAAAAGCCGCGTTTATTGGATCGGATCCGAAGTCTTGGCGCCACTGTCGCCTTGGCCTCTATTCAATTGTTGTGCCTGTTATCGTCCACGCCTTTGACGACGCCTTGTGGGGACTTAGAAAGCCCATCAGGGATGTAGAGGAGGTGAGCAGCCCACAACTAGGTGGTACCGACCCGTGAACAGCGGGCTGATTCAGAAATATTTGACAATCGCAGTCTTGAAAAAGCCATTCTGAAAAGATACGGGACCGCTATATCACCATGCACGAACTCTCACGACACGTAATTCACCAGGTTGAGACACTGGAGGTTGCCGCGCGAACTGTAGCAGCAATCATGGAGCACCACGGCGAGTTTGAGGACGAAAGCTACACCGAAGATGGGGGAGCCATCTCACCTGGGTTTGAGTTCTATCATATATTTCTGGAAAATATCGGTTCCCGTGCCCAAGCCTTTGAGAAAAGGCTTCAGAACCAGATAAACCTGGTATGCCACTCTCTTCCAACGGGCACCGAATCTAAAACACGAGCTAAAGGTCATATAGGCTTCCAATCTATCTGGCGCAGAAGATCAGGAGGGTGGCAAGGAACTCAACCTCATAGTTTCAGCAGCTACTTTGGTCTTCCTACCCGGGTCCTTTATCTCAGTGAGTTGAGCCCACTATTTGACGCGGCAGCAGACCGTGCTGATGAGAGCCCATGCTAGGGCATCTTCGGAATGAATTTCTTCAGTTATGATTATAACGGCATACAAACGTCGAAAAAAATTTACATCTATATCGTGACGACGATAATCACCACCGTCATCTGTATCTTGATATGGGCGCAACGAGAGGCGATAGCCAGAAGCCGCAAGTCTTTGGAGCGTTCACGACCAACAAAAAGGCCGCAAAGTGATGAGGAAAGTGCGAGAAAGACGACGTAGCGTTTGGTTACATTCCATCGAAGCCATGACCGGGTAACGTTCATCAAAGGATTGTATTTCCTCACACCAGGCAACGAAAGGCATGATTGTAATTATCTGAGGCTATTTTATATCTCATTTTACAGTCTCGTCTTGCATTCCCCTCTGTCACCGCCCTTCCTAAACTCATGGCTCTTTAACTGCGGACAATAAGTGATCCACGGTGCACCTCTAGAATCTATGATCGTCACCATTGGACAAATACCTATGCATTCTCTGCACCTATATGGGCGTCTCAGCGGCTTCATCAAGTTGGATCCTCGCCAAAGCCTCCACTTTATTCATGGGGATACGTTGCAGCAAGGCTTTCGCATATGCGGCTGCCGTCAAGGAGGCATATCCATCCCATAGATCATTTCCGTGAGAATCGGCGTAGGTGTTGATCCCACGGATGACAAGGCACCCAAAGTGGTTCATGAGTCCTGCGGCCTCTCTTTCAAAGCACATGATACCTTTCTCTGCTGCAATTTTATCGCGTAACTGGGCATTTCGCATCACCTCGCTGCTAGACGCGATGATACCGTAGTGAATAGCTGGGTTGTCTTCGTACTCCCCCCTCTCATCCCGATGGATCACCTTTTCGGCATCATCCTTCTTGCAGCAGTTTTCTCCGTGTCCAGTGTGCACAACATCATTCTGGAAAAGTTTGTCAAGATTGGCGTCTGGCCTCCGAAAGCCGGTGTTGGCGAGTCGCTTTTGGTTGTCCAGAACAAGCTTGACGGCATCTTCAATGCCATTTCCACTCGATGCATATTCGGCTTCCAATCCAGCAACCGCTGTTCGGACGACTTGGGGAGGGTTATTCAAATGGCCCGTTGGTTGAAATTCTTGACCCTGCGTTGTAATACCAAAGTCGTATTGGACAACGCCGCCAGTGCCCTCACCCGGGGAACTGACAACAATATCGCCCAAGCGAATGTCATGCTTCTTCCCCTTTGGTACACCACCTCCAAGACCCACCATCAACCCAATCCTAATATTTTGAAAGGTGTGGACCATATTTTTTGCCACGGTTGCAGCGGTATTTTGGCCTGTCTCTCCTTTGGGCAATGAAGCAATGACCACGTTGTGGTCTTTGATCCGACCCAGAACATAGTCGTTAGTGTCGTGCTGGGATACAGTCGGGCAATAATCCTTAAAATGCACATCAAGAAGTTCTTTTGCCGCTGTACTTGCAGTCGTGCTAGCACAAATCCAACCGACAGTAAAGTGCTCGGGGGAGGGGTGGCCAGATGACATATCTGAAGGCTCTGGTGGTTGATTTGTGCGTACTTGCTCAAAAAGTGAAAACGGGATGTGGATTAACAGACACTGGATAACTGTGCGATTGCGGGCGGGGTCATGGAGATTAATTCATGGCCTAAATAGTCGTCACTTGCCAGCCTCGTGCGGCTGAGATCCTTGATTTCAGGCAGCATCACAGCAAGCGAGGCATTTTTTTTGTAATTGGAGGCTCCTATAGGTCTTCAAATGTCATTTTATAGCTTTCCGGCTAGCGCTTATATGATGCATTGCGTAGACTATGAAGCTGACTGGCTGCATGGTAAACGACCACGTCTGGTGGAAGGCCTTGACTTAGCGCGTGCATATGGCCTGACCATCCAGCATCAATCGCCCCAGCCTGATCAGGCTGGCGGTAAAGAAAACAAGACTGCTTTCTTGGGTTCTTTACTACGCGTCTGAGGCGGATAATTCAGCTCCGTATAGTATCATGAAACGATCGTGTATTCCAAGTACGTTCTACAAAATCCACAGCAAAATTCCCCAACAAGATAGAAAGCCATTGACCTTTTGGCATAAAGGGTGGTGTCTAATGATTCCATCTCGTCACTAATCCCAATCAGGACTAGCACCTCCCAAGGAACAGTCACGACGCCAACATGGTCAAATCATGGCCAACATCTCAAGATAGCCCTGAGTTGATTTATCGAGTGCCAGTGCACGACTTAATGGTCTTCGGAGCGCCATACAGCTAGATGATTCCAGTCCCGGATGGTGCCACCCAATTAGATACTCCCTTGTTGTCGGTAGTATTCTCTTGATTCGAGTGCCTCGAATACGCGGGCGGCGGTGTGTCCGGGCGAGCCGGTAGATGTTGTGATTGAACATTGTCTGGGACGAAGCAAGGTTCAGCCTCAGATAAACTCTCCTGCTTTGTATCTTGACTGCTTTGGATTGCCGACTGTGAAATACGAGAAGTCGTATTTTCTGGAGATGAATGGCTTTGAACGGTGGTCAAATTGCCTTGGGTTGCAACTTGGCTGCTTGAAGCTGCCGCAACTTCATGAGATTGCGTGGTGGAATCGGTGTTGGTGGTGGAAACTATCATAAAAAATTAGAAATGGTCTCATAGTTTGCAATCAGAAACTGACGGGTTTCCAAAGCCTCAGCAGCTGTTCTTTGCTTTTCTAGATCGGTCGGGGACACTTTCAACAATAGATGTCTCGCATATACAGCGGCGCTCATGGCTGCATATCCATGCCATTTGTCGTTTGCATGGGAGTCTGCGTAGTCGCAGATCCCTCGAATTATTAGGCATGGGTAATGATTCATTAGTCCAGCTGCCTCTGTTTCAAAACAAAGTATCCTGTTGGACCTGGAGAAATTATCTCGGAGCGTAGCATCCTTGATGACCGTATTAGCTGATGCAATGTGTCCGTAGAAAATTTGTATTTGATCTTCATCATCCCGCTCCTCTCGTTTTTTTAGTTTCTTTTCATCGCAAGTCTCTTTGCAGGCACCCTTTTTGCCTTTTGGATGGACAGCATCGCTCTCGTACAATCTGTCCGTCTCCGAGTCTGGCCGCCCATATTTTTTTCTCAATCTGCTCTTCTCCTTCCTTCCAAGATATTCTTCAATACAGGTTTCAATTTGATTCCCGGCCTCGTCGTGATCCTTCCGCAGTTGTTTTATTGCTGTACGGAAAAACTCTGGCGATGTGTCCAGCTGTTTGGTGGAACTAAATTTCTTGTTTCGAATCGCTTCGTCGCTCTTATACTCATGAACGCCGAAACTTTAGTTGACAACAACGTCACCCAGGCGGATGTCGTCATCTTCGCTAGGTGCTCCGCCCCCTATACCAACAAACAACCCAATTCGAATATTTGGAAAAGTATGCAACATATCCCGAGCCACAGTTGCAGCGGAGACTGATCCATAATCGCCGTCGGCTATACAAGCGATAACCACATTGTGGTCGCCAATTCTTCCACGCGTGTAGGTATTACTGTCATGGCGCGGAACAGAAAAGGAATCGTTCGTATACTTCTCATCTAAGAAGGCCTCTGCAGCGACAAGTTCAGGCACCAAACCACAAATCCATCCGACCGAATATGCTTCGCGCGAAGGCATCCTTGCTAAAAGTAGAAGTAAAAAATGTGCTGAATGGTGACGAGCACTTGGATCACAATTGTTATTTGGTTGGGTTTTCTGTGAAATTGACAAGAATAATCAAGAAGCAGCAAGTTGTTTTTCTTCTGGCATCTACGCACTTTTATGATAAAGCGGTATCAATTGAGCTTACCTCTTCTACGCAACCATGTGCATTTAGCTCGACGTGGCAGACTTGGATTGGCTGCAAATATGCAAATCCAACGCGATATTACTTGACAAGGAGGACGCGAGGCGCCGTGCCCGTGAGCTTTATGGTCCGCAAATGGATCGCGCGTGGTGTGCTAACTATTTCGGGCTGTGCTCAACCCGACGGCATAGTCTGGTTGTTTCTGGGATAGAGCGGGCAGCCGGTACTGCGCGCGAGGACAAATCCATTTTCCAACCTCGCCAACTGCAATCCACAGAACAGCTTTTATCGAATCACCTGGTGAAACATGGCGAATAAAAAAAAGACGCATGGTCGTTTGAAGGTGCCATCAGCAGCCACCTTCAAGGGGGATTTCAGCCGCACGAGGCTGGCGGCAACAGAGATTGGCAACGCTATCCCCAGATGGGAACGATGACTTCATCCTCTCTGCACAAGGCGCTATTTCGTCTTTTACCGACTGGGGCCCCAATGTCTTACTTTTCAACCTGTGTCGTAGGGTGGACTAGAGTTGACTCATGGCCATTTGTTTCATTATTACACTACTTCCTTTTGAGTATCCTGGAACGCCGCCACCATCCACGGGCCTGTAGGCCATGTATTTCGCAGCGAAAACGCCTTTGCCGCCCAATTGAGATATCGAACGTCCGAGGTGGCCCCAGCTATAAACTCCTGGCTCCCAGAATTAATCGCTTCCATGAGCCGCGCCAACACGACCTGGGCCAGGGTGGTAGATATGCTCGATCTGAGTGGCATATCATCTGTCAACGTCATGTGCTCGACGCTCAACGCCATTAATCGAACAACTCGCCATCCCATGATGCATGCCTTGAAGCCGAGCATGGTCATGAAGGGATCTTCAGCGCTCTGCGGCGATGAGCCGGGCTCAGCTGGTGAGATGCTGGGCTTGTTTATGAGTTCAATTATTTGCTCCAAGTGATCAACCTGACTCATGCGTCAGTTTATGAATGTGCCAAGGACTGATTTGACTCACAATCCGAGTGAAATCTCGGTCGTTGTATACATCTCGATAGTTCTTAGACCGAGGCCTTCCTAGTTCCCAGCATGCTACCGAGGAGGTTAGAGTACAGGTCGGGGAAGCCCAAAAGTCTGTGCTCACTGGAAATTGCGTTGGGAAGTCCTAGTTCCACGATGCCGGTCGTAAGTAGAGCATCTTGGTGGCTCAAAGTCATGGCGGTGTAATGCCACGCAATCCAAACCGAGTGCCAAAGAGCTTTGTTCCCTCTGTCGGATTGGATAGAATCGTCTACACTAAACCCGGTGGTATCATCTAAAATGTTGAGCGTTCCGACTTTGGGAATCAAGTCTAATAACGATTAGATGCAACAAAATCGCATGAAGGTGAATAATACATACCAGCTAAGCTATGAAGAGCTTGGAATATTTGAGCACGATTTTCTTCAGATATTATGGAACTATTCAAATCGTTAGAAAGCGACCTGTAAATTGAGGCAGTATGAATTATACAGGTTATGTCTTGTTGAGCCCAGAGTAATATTTGTGCAAAAGAACACACTCGCCATGGTCATATCGCGAATCATCATTTGCATCTGAATAATGAGAATAAGGGAGGCGAATGGCGAATACCAAAGCAGGCCGAGCGGTGTTCCTACGGTGCGGGTTGGGTGGATCAAGTGAAGTAGGCACTCGTAAAGATCGCCATGGGCTGGCCTCGGGTCGGGGTTGGCTTCGTAGTCGTCTTCTTCATTCATATTGAAGGACGAATTCTGAATATGTGAGAGCAGACTCCAGGCAGTTGCATTTGGCGACGACCATAGATTATCGGGGCAAGGCAGCTCCCACTTCAGTTCAAGTGCTGAGAGCAAGGGCCGCATATTACAACTGACTGCTAGCTGAGAGTCGAGGTAGTAAAGCGAAAATATGACCCTATTCTAGGTAAGAAAATTTCTCAAGATATGGTCAGACAAGCTCACCTCTTCTGTGATTCATGCTCAATGAATGTCTTCCATCTACTTTCTTCTGTAATCAGATCATCATGGTCCATTGAGGCATCTGGGCTGCCGGTCGTCAATGCGGCACCGTCCTGGAGCATCTGGAACTCTCGGGCGACATCAACTAGAGTTCTATGGATGCTAACTCCCCTTGGATATAGCTTTTCTTGGCAGCTGTAGATTGCAAAATGCTCAAAGAGAATGTAAGCCTGAAAGACCCAGATCTCGCGAAACCTGGAACGGTCTTCCTTAATCTGTGCACGTGATCAGTCATAGCCTATCGGGAAACGTGTGTTGTGTCAGTTGACAGGGGTTGACTTACATAGTTGTCCAGAGTCTTCAATCCGGCCTCAAAAAGCGCGGTGCTGAACCTCTGCGTAGGGTCGTGAAACACTGCTCCCAGACAGGCAATGGCCTGCAGCAGTGGTTCCTTGGTAGTGGCCATGTCAATACTTGGCCTGTGCAAAGCTGGAAAGTTGGGGTGAAACTTTTCGAAATAGGCGCCGATAAACTGTGGAAGCTTGAAGAGCCACGAGATGTCGTTTGGCGAAAATATATCAGCGGGCTGTGGGCTGGGTTAGGTGCCATGTCAATATCACAGAATGATCAAATTAGCTTACCTCTTCACTCGTTCCATTAGTTTGGGCATTATGTTGGGTCACTTGTTGCACGGGTGATTTTGGAGATGCTGATCGTTTCTGGTGAGACTTTTTGATGTGTCTTTTCCTCAGGTCGCTTCCGGGATCATCAGCAGGAGAAAATTCCCGTCACGCGAGCGAGTACTCACCTTCTCGAGAAGGATACATCGCAATACGGGCATGGAAACGGTCTCTGGTTCGACTCTCTATGAACTGTGACCTGTTAGTGGGCAGTGCGGCACGGCAGTATCTCGATAAGATTACCAGATCGAGTGTGTCGGTTCAGGTTTTCCTTTGGGGCTGTTAGGATAAACTGGATGTGGCAGAGAGACCATGTCAGAGAGCAGGGGCTTACCAGCCGGGTGAAGCGGCTTGAACATGCCGGACACGCAAAAGGCCGCAATGTGGCACTGGATGCGGCTGCTGGGGTTGAGGCGATCTCCATGGTCGTGGTCGACATTGTCGGGTCGCTGTGGAAGCCGTCGTCTAGAGTGAAATCCGTCTCTGCCGCGTGCGTGGGTTGGAATATGTGTGCGTACGGACCCGATGACGGAACGCGGCAACGGATTGGGAAGCGTGAGGGGATACTGCTTGAAAGGCCTTCCCAGGGCCGATAGACGCGCTGAGCTGGTGTTGCGCGCCCGGAGACACCACCGGGCAACAGACACCCAGGCTGGTAATTGGCCCCCGGAACCTTATCATTTTGTGGAGAGCTGCCATATCTAATCAGCGTCTGGCTCGGATCTGTGTCAGACACGGGCCCCAGGACGCCGCGAGTAATGCCAGCTGGGCGATTGGCCAGCTCTGGTGTTGGTGCGGGGAGAGACGTCACATTGGCCGGGGCAGAGGCCAATCAGCTCGTGGGATAACGATATCCTCTTGCACAAGATGGGATGCGGAGAGGCGGGGCTCCTCCCAGAGCCATGTCCCAAAGGATGGCGCTGCAGATAACAAGTGGACCCTGCAACGTGGCTGGGGATAGACGAGCTGTGGGAAGGTTCATGACCACACATGACCACAGCAGCAGCGAGCATGACGAGTGTGTCGGCAAGTATTACCCCAGAATCAATCGATCGAGCCGTGGCAGGGGGTCACTGCTATTATAGTCAACTACATGGATGCACCAATCTAGAATGGCTGCTACACTTTCTTATCCGCGTTGGCACTGCTCCCGCCGACATGGCCAGCATCAACATCCTCATCGTCGACATCTTTGCCCGCCGTTCCATCCATAGCCAGCCCCTCCAAGACAGCCTGCTGCTTCTTGTCCCTTCTCTCATACCACACCATGACAGTCACCCAGATAGCCAGCAAGGAGCAAATCACAATCATACAAATCATGCCCCGCTGCGAAAACGTTAGCCAAACTTGCGCTGAAACAGGTGCGTGAGGAATACTCACAGTAAACATGGGTGCTGCATCGGCGCGGTAGAAGATGAGCGGCCACCATGCCTGAAAGAGGTTTCCGCCAAAGTTCATGACTCCAATCACGGCTGCCCTGTAAGCCGGGGGCTTGCTGCGAAGAGTGTCGTTCGCCCACGCAAAGAAGGTTGCCTGGCAGCAGTAGATGGATCCGGCCCAGTAGTACGACCCAAAGATGCCGGCAGTGGTCGTCGTCGGGGCCAGGATGATGGCCGAAGTGGCAATTCCCGTAATGGCGTTGTAATATCCCGTGATCCATCGCTTGCCGTAGATATCCGTCCACGTGGCCCACAGCAGCGTAGAGACGATGCCGACAGCCTGGACGCCGGTGGGGTAGTTGTTCATCTGGTACACGGTGTACGTTATGGTCGGGTGCGCTTGCATGTAGAGGTTGAGCAGCGTCTGCGAGCTGAAAGCCTCGGAGCAGTTTCCGAGAATCCACAAGAAGCCAAATGCATAAAAGTACCACGAGCTGAATATGCTCCTGGCAAAATCCTTGTTCAAGATTGGCTTGTCCTCGCTGATGGGAACGCGCTCAATGGCAAGCTGCTTTTCCTCGGCAGACAGGTATGGCGCTTGAGTAGTAGCTGGGGTATCAGGGAACAGCAAGAAGCCGTAAATGGCGACTGGGAAGGTGATGATGCCGTCAATCTACACCTTCAGTTAGTTTCCTAACCTCCACGTATTCAAATGGATGATTTTAGAGCACGCACAATAAATAGCCAGCGCCATCCAGCAAGCCCGTGAAGGCCATTCATCGACTTGTGAATGCCAGACTGCAAGAATCCGCCAAACATGCCACCAGCCAATCCGGAGCCCGTGAAAATAGCACTTCGCTTCCCAAGCTCCTCCTCGGTATACCATGAGCCGAGAATCAGATGCGTGCCAGCAAAGACGCAAGACTCGGAATATCCCTGGAAAAATCGAATGACCATGATGTGCTGCGGGGTCTTTGCGGCGGCCGTGATCATAGTGAAGGAAGCCCAGATGCAAATCATGATGGGGAAGAAGATTCTTGGTCGGAAGCGGGTAAGCAATAGGTTGTTCGGGATGATACCACTGCAACGGGCGTTAGTCGCGTGACAGGATAGGCTCAACACGATACTTGCATCATGTATCCAGCCTGGTAGATGGAATTGATTGCGGTGAGCTCCGCTCCCTTGAAGTTGAGATCAACCTTCATTCCGGATACATAGGCCTGAGTAATGTTGGAGCGATCGAGATAGTTCCTATGACTGGTCAGTAAAGCACCCTGCAGCTGTTGGCTGATTGGTCGATCCGCACATGAAGTAGGCCAAGCAGCAAAACGACAGGATGAAAACATCCAGCTTGAACACCAGCTTCTTCTCCAGCGGAGAGCGATAGCTGGCGCGAAAGTATTGTTTCAGCCGGTCAAACATTTTCTTTTTTTTTTTTTGTCGTCGATCAATCTACTGTTTTTTGGGTTGAAATGGGCGAGGCTTGGTCCTGGATCGAATTCTCCGGGAGAAAACGCACGCTGGCCTTCTGCAGGGGAATTGACTTTGAAATGACCCCCCAGTACTTATAACTTTTCGCAATGACCTTGGCGGCGAGGCTCAATGCATCTGCGCTGCCTCGGGACGTTAGCAACTGGCCTCGTCAACGCGCAGCCGTGTATAGGATCATGTCACTCGGGCTGGCGGTGCTCCTCTCCCACCATTACCCCAGAAACGCTGCGGAGGTTGCATTCCGTACCAATTGACAAGTGCGCCCCCCGGGCTAATCAGGCCTGGGGCTTTAATGTGCGGGGACGGTCGCAGAGGTCCAAACGGCGCTGCGCTGGGCCTCGCTCGACAGCACACTGACGCGCTGGAGTGATAAGCGCAAGCAGGGCGACGCGGGCCATCTTGGCAGAAGCGCATGAAATGACCCCGGCCCAGGAGGCGCTCCTCCCAGCAACACGGGCCATTTCTCGCCTCGCTGGGATGTGGGATGTGTGTGGGAGGGCTCTGCGCTCTCTCGCTCCTTGGCTCGGGCCAGGGCACCGACATCCGAGGGCAGCGTCCTCTCTCTGTCCAGCTGCATATCTCTGGGGCCCAACCTTACCGGTGCTCCCCGCTCATCCTCGCCCACAACGCCTCCCTCGTTGAGATAGCGGTGGAGAACCCCTGCCAGAGATAGCGTCGCAGCCTTTCGGGGAACTAGCCGGTACCCACATCTTACGTAGCTGCCAAATCACTTGGGTTCGCCTCGTCAGGCTCCCAGAAATTCACTATCGCCAGACCGTTGTCTCCAGATTACTCATATCTCGTGTCAAAGGCCATTCCATGCGCGACGGTGTAGAGTCAATGGATATTTTGCACGCGATACAGCATCATGGTTCTGATAAGCATATTTAAAAGAGGGAGACAAAAAAGTATCCGCGACCGTAGATTGTCGACGACATGTGATTTTCGCTTTTAGGATGCCAACGTGGTGTGATTGACGATTAACCGGTCACAATCAGGTGAGAAGATTTATTTTGGGAATATTCCAGCCTTGATAGAGAAAAACATTGTTTGATTGCATTCTTTAACACCCAGCCAGACAACAGACTTCACGTCGCCTCAGCGAAGGGCTAGCTAATCTTGAGAGATACAAGCGAGACGCACGATAATAAAAACAGGAGGAAGAAAAAAAGCGACGATGCCTAAACCTTGACAGGAGGAATTTCGTACACTTGTCTCGGCACGTTATCAAACTTGCCCAAGCTCTTGTGGCCCTCGGGGTCAGGGTACTCGCCGTCAAAGAAGTCGGCGTGCTTGGCAGTATCTCTGGGCTTGTCAATGTCAAACTCGTATCGCTTCCAGCCATGCTTCCTGGCATCCAGGTAGTCGGCCATGCAGAAGACCCTCTCGTCCATGGGCTTGTCCGTGCCCATGCGCTGGAGCAGAGGCGAGTTCTCGATGGGCACGAGCTCGCGCTCGTCGGCGGGGCGAGAGAAGTAGATGACGCCGATGCGGCGGAGGTGGCGCTGGTCAACGGGGGGTTGAATGACGCGGTGGACAGTGGCCTTGAACAGACCGCCCGTGAGACGCTCCAGAGCCTCGCCAAAGTTAACAACGAGGCCGTTGGGCTGGTGCCTCACCCATCGGTACGAACCGGTCTGGTGGCAGAGGACCTGGAGAGCGGCAATGGGCTGGCTGAACAGGAATGTCCAAGTACCCCAGTCTGATATTCATTTGATTAGTTCATAGTTGGGAAGAAAAAGGGGGGGAACCACTCACCGGTGTGGCCGGATAGGAAAATATCGCGGTATTTCTCGCTCTCCTCCTTGGGTCGGGGCTCACACATCATCTGCAGAAATAGTTAGTCCCGGTTTCCCCTATATTGTGTGGGACAAACTTGCATATCGGATGTACTCAGTCTTGGAACCACCAGGGGCGTGAGTAGAGAGGACGGCCTGCTCAGGGACCTCGAGGATCATGGCCACGAGTCGGAGAAGCTTGGAAAGAATGTTGGTTCGGATGAAGTGCATGACTTCATTGGTCTCCTCGAGAAAGGGACGCATGATTTCGGGGTGAGGACGGTTCTTGGGGTCGTGGACCAGAATGTTGTAGTGATCGAGTGCCTTGGGGAAACCTCCCTTGTGACCAAGAGGACCCGCGGGCTTGTAACCGACGTAAAGACCACGAGCATCCTCTTCGGGTGTCACTGGCAAAGTCAGCCTATGAGTTCCTGTCATCATCGCCATCACTTACCCTCATAGGGAGCCTTCTCCTCGGAAGATAAAGTCATCATGGCGTTGGAGATTCTCATCTGGCGCTGGTAAGTCTCATCAGAGATACCATGGTTGGTTAGTGTGAGAAATCCATATCCTGTGGCAGCCTCGTAAAGATCCTTGGCGAGCTCTTTGCGGCCTTCGGGACTGTCAAACTTGGAAAGGTCAATGTTGACAAGGTCCACATAATCAACTAGACAGCGGTATCAGTGAAAGGGGTTCGGGTGTATGATTAAAAGGACCACTTACGGTCCTCCTTGGTCGGGGTAGGAAGTGAGTATTCCGGCAGAACATTGATATCGGCAACCATGATGGAGAATGATCAGCTCCAAAAGCTAAAAAGAAAGAAAAAGTATTTATAGAAGTGGTTGTAGTCCTATTGTAGGGTTTGGTTGCTGATTGATGGTGTAGAATGAGATTGAATGGACTGGACGAGACCAGAGACTGCCATAAATATATCTGACGACGAGGCCGACTTCGCTGATGTCCGTCAATGAAGCTGACACCGGAGATCAGGATTCTCGTCGTCGGAGCAATGCAACCTGCAACTGTGGCAGAGGACACCCTGGGATTGGGAGGAGCATCTGCATTGCATTGAGGCCGCGCTAATACATGGAGCGTGGAGCTCCTCCTGGCGCTGGTGGCGAACTGCAACTAGGAGCTCCTCTAAATGTGCTCTAGCAGAGGCGCAAACAACGCGACGACGGAATTGGCTGCTAGTCATGCACGAGAAATTCGATTTGTGACGAGCGTGAGCCGTGTGCAGATTATTGCTTCTTCTTTTCATATCGTCGAGACGACCGAGCCAGCCCTCCTACGCGACTCAATGTCATCATGGTTTTCTTGGCTTATTGCCCAGGCTCCAATACAGATGGCAGCTTGGTCAATTCTCCATCGACGCAAACAAGATGAGATTAGGCAAACTCTATGGCTGGAGAGCTCGGATCATCTGCTCCAGATCTTGCAGATGCTGGACTGAGGCGCAGGCAAAGACGGAGTATACGGGGGCCCGCGGTGCACCTGCACAGGACTGCATGATGCTAACTCGGCCGGTCCCGCTTTGGCAATGCGGAGACCGGCTCCAACATGGAAACATTACCGAGGGGAGCCACATGATCTGAGAAGAATCCCTGACCCCTGACCATCTGCCATCTGCCCTCTGAGCCATCCGGGGGCCACCGATCGCTCCCAGATCACTGGGCCAGCATTCGTTATACCTTTTGTATCCTATCGGTTGCTATTATGAACGTGCATAAATGGGCATGTATTAAATCCAATGCTAATAGGAAGAAATCAACAGTTGTCTAATTTTACCAAACAAGTAATTGCTACCGTCTACAATGAAACACCTTATGCAGATTCACCCATTGACTGAATCATATCCACCGTGCCGTTTGCAACTCCCACAAATGTGTGCTTAGGAGTGGTTGCTTGAGGTAGTCTGGACTCGGGAGCTCCCCATCCGCCTCCACCGGGAGACTTGACCACGATGCGGTCCCCTGCTCCCATCATGGCAGTGTTCTTGCCACCCAGGTTGATGACTCTGCCAGTCTTCTTGATCCAGAGGTTCTGTCCTCTCTCGCCATCCTCGCCGCCTTCCAGGCCATACGGCGCGAATGTGCGTCGCTCACTCAGGATGGACACCTTGGTCGGGATTGAAAATTCCAGTTCGCGGATGATGCCTTCTCCACCCGGGTGAGCGCCCGCACCGCCACTGCCCTCTCGCAGGCAGAACTGGCGCAAAATGACTGGATATCGTCTTTCCAGGACTTCTGGATCAGTAATGCGCGTGTTCGTCATGTTTGTGTGCACTCCGCTGGTGCCGTCCCAAGTTGGGCCACCGCCGGAACCACCACAGATGGTCTCATAGTAGCCAAACCCGTTCTCGGCATCGTCTGTGCCAAAAGTCAGGTTGTTCATGCAGCCTTGGCTGGCGGCCGCCGCCTTGAAGGCTTTGAAGATGACGTCCACGATGCGCTGCGAGGTCAAGACGTTGCCTGCGCACACGGCGGCGTCCTCGGACGGGCGCAGAAGAGAGGCCTCTGGGATGCGGACGTCGATTGGCCGGATGGCGCCCTGGTTCAGAGGAATCTCCATGTTGACCATGCACCGGAGCGCAAAGATGATGGATGAGTTGCAAATGGCGATCGGCGCGTTCCAGTTTCCTGCTTGCGTTAGTGATGTGAAATCGCAGTGTTTTGGAGGAACTCACCATAAGCCTCGGGTCCTGTGCCTTCAAAGTCGAATACAGCACCGCCGGTGGCCTCGTCGATGCTCACTTTCAGCTTAATCGGTGTACCGTCATCCATGTAATCGACTGCCTCGAGAGGCTTGCCCGCTGTCGTTTTGTAGATGGTTCTCAGCATGTCTCTCACTGCTCGCTCAGCGGCGCCCTGAATCTCGTCCACTGGGTCGACGTTAGCTTTGGTCTGTTTCTGGATTCGACGGAAACCTACTGTAGAACTGAACCACTTCAAGGCCGTAATCTTCAATCAGACCATGGATGAGCTGGCTGCCACGGTGGTTTGCCGCAGCCTGGGCCTTGATGTCGGAAATGTTGTCTCTCAAGCAGCGCGTCCCCTGGCAGCCAGGAGACTTTGCAGGTGCCATGAGGAGCGAGGTCAGCTCCTCCTCCTTGAACTTGCCGCCCTCGACAACCTTGAAGGACTTGATGACTGCACCCTCCTCCCAAAGTTCCTTTGAGTTGGGCGGCATGCTGCCTGGCAGAATACCTCCAATCTAGAAACAATTAATATAATCTTGATAGAATTATTTCGAGTTTCTTACATCTGCGTGGTGGCCTCGGGATGCCGTCCAGAAGATAATCTTGGTGCCTTCAGCATTGAAGACGGGGGTGATGACTGTCAGATCAGGCAAATGAGTGCCGCCGCAATCTACAAAAGCGCGTTAGCCTCGGCCTCGGTGATATCTTGCAGGTCCCATACCGGGTGCGTTGGAAAGAATCACATCTCCAGGTCGGAGATCACTTCCCCAGTGGTCAATTTGCCACTTTACGGCAAAAGCCATACTTCCAATCTGCTCCTCAATTAGCTTGTCCCATTGCAGAAAACATGCATGAGTTTGTGACGTACCATTGCTGGAACATGAGGGGCATTGGCCACAAGTCCACCATCCGGAGAAAACACGGTGCAGGAAAAGTCCAGGCGTTCCTTGATATTGGTGCTCACGCTGGTCTTCTGGAGAGCACGACCCATTTGTTCCGCCACACCCATGAAACGATGGCCGAAAATGGATAATTGGATAGGATTGGCCTGCGTTGCGGAGAGCGTAGCCTTGGTGCCAACCTCCGCATCAATCACAACCGTGTTGGAGAGAATGGTGGCAGTTGCTTGGGGCACAATCACAATCGTCTGCTTATCGTCAATAACCAGCGCAGGACCTTGAACCTTGGAGTGCGGGCTCAGTTCGCCAAGGAGATAGACGGGCGTCTTGCTCCATCCGAGGCCTTTGAAGTACACGTCCTTTGTGATGTGCGCCTTGCTTGTCCAGATGGGCTCTGAAGAAGCCAGCTCAACGGGCCACGGCTTGGAAGAGTCATGGCTGCTCTGCCCGATGGAGCGCACGCGGCAGTCCTCGACAATAACATCGCGTCCAACAGGCAAGAATCCGAATTGGCTCTGGTGGGCCTTTTCAAACTCGGCCAAGAAACTTCCTGTCCCAGGCTTATCCTGGATCATCAATGCGGTGTCGCTTCCGTGGTAGCGCATGTTGAGGTACTTTTCCGATACGATGCGCGACTTGGGAATTCGTTGGGCCAGCAAAGCAGCCTCGGCCTTCTCTTGAAGCTTGCTCAGTTCGTCGGCAAAGGTGGAAAGGTTCTCGGAAGAGTAAGTAGCTGCCGACGGGCTTCGCTCCTCGTGGACGACATCTGCGAGCGACATGCCGTGCGCTGAAAGGAGCGACGAATATTTGTGAATGAGGATGCGTGAAATTCCAAGAGTGCTGGCAATATCGCATGCGTGCTGGCCACCAGCACCACCAAACGAGGCAAGGTTGTGAAGACCAGCATCGTAGCCCTTGGCCTCGGTGAGTGTGCGGATGGGGCGGCACATGGCCTCGTTGGCAACGTCCAGGAATCCAACAGCAACCTCCTCCATGGTCAGCTCATCGTCGAGTTCCTTATTAATTTCGGCCGTCAATTCAGTGAAGAGACGACGACTGGCCTCGATATCGAGAGGCATATCCTCATTAGGGCCGAAAATATGGGGAAAGAACTCGGGGCGAAGACGGCCCAGGATCAGGTTAGCATCGGTGACTGTCAGAGGACCGCCTTTTCTATACGATGCAGGGCCTGGGTGTGCCGAAGCGCTCTCTGGTCCAACCTTGAACATGCCGCTCTGCCAGGAGAGAATGCTGCCACCTCCGGCAGCGACAGTGTTGATGTCCAACTGGGGGCTCTGGACGATGATGCCAGCAGTGGTCGTCTCGAATACCTGCTCAAACTCGCCAGCGTATCTAAATCAAGACGTCAGCACCATGCGAGATATACAATGACAAGGCAGAGGAAGTACCTTGACACATCTGTGCTTGTACCACCCATGTCAAACCCAATGACCGGGGTACCATCTTGTTCATCAAAGCAGGTTCTCGCATATCCAACCACACCACCAGCTGGACCGGAGAGAATCGATCTCAGTCCAGACAGACGAGAAAATTCTACAAGGCCACCATCACTCTGCATAAACTCGCAGCGGCAGCTGCTGGTCCGCAGATCCTCGAATCCCGATTCAAATCCCTTGATATATCGCTTAATTTCCGGAGTCAGATAGGCGTCGGCTGTGGACGAGTGGCCGCGAGGAACAATCTTAACAACGGGAGAAAGCTCCGCGCTGAGAGAAATATGAGTGAAGCCGATTGATTCGGCCAGCTTGCCCACAGCCAGTTCGTGGTCCCTAAATGTGAAGCTGTGCATGAGACAGACGGCAACGGAGCGATAGCCTTCATCGTATGCAGCTTGTAAAGATTTTCTCGTGGACTCAAAATCTTCAAAGTGTTAGGATGCAAAACAAAAAAAATTTAACCACGTTTGCAGTGGCTTTTTTCAATCTCACCTAGAGGTTCGAGCACTCTGACGGCTTCGCCAGTAACACCCTCCACCAGAGCCGGGTCCGAGGCAATGTCCACCGCGGACGGAACTTTGCTCTCTGTCCAGGCTTCTAGAGTAACACGCTCGTCAACTTCGATTACCTTGGTGTATAGGGCATCTGGCTTGTTGATTGTCATGTCAAAGAGCTTTGGTCTTGACTGGTTACCAATGTGGAGAAGATCCTGAACCAGCTTTAGTGTATGCTGCGCCCGAATTTCGCAGAGCCCCTTACCTTTAAACCCCTGGTCACCACGAAAACGGTCCTCTCGCCCTTTCTCTCGAGGAGCGCATTTGTTGCTACGGTTGTGCCCATGCGAATGGATTCTGTACATGTCAGGATTTGCACAATTTAGCGTTGGATGAATCAGTTGCTTACCAACGCCCTTTAGGGAAATCTTTTGCCCCCTGGGGTAAGATTTCCCTGTGGCGCGCTCCAACACCCTTCTAATTGCTTCAACCGGAGCATCTGAGTAATTACTGGGGTCTACAGAAAGAAGCTTGATTAAGATGTCGTCCTTGCCGGGCACGGTGGCGACACACTGTAAACTCGTTAGTAATGACCAGCAGAACGCCAGAAAGCCTTACGTCAGTAAAGGTGCCACCTCTATCAATGGAGATGCGGATGCCCTGCGTGCGATCTGGAAGCGAACCCATGTTGCCGGGATATGTATAGAGGATGTGGGTGTATTAGGAGCAGTGGTTCATCCGGGGTCGAAAGAAATGGAAAAAGACGCAGGGTTGCTGGAAACTCCAGTGCGATACAAGGATGATATAACGCGAGCGACTGGCACATGTACAATTGGCACGGAGCTGGATGGCCGCCCCCAAATGTCGCATGTGCCGACCCCGGTGCTCCTCCATTTCCATTACCCGGCCACCAAGGCCGATGGCGGTGCTGCGCGAGACGATGAGGAGTGGCCTGGGCGGGGAAATGGGAGCTCCGCAGTAACGCTCCCTCAATGGCGTTGCTCCTCAGCGCCGTCTCTTCTGGCCAATCGGTTCTGGGCCGAGTCGCAATCTGGTTATCGGCAGAAGGAGATGCGGATGAATCTCGATAAGCAGAGCCGGGCATATCAGCCATGGCTTGCTCCACACGGCGATGGAGCTCCGCCTCCACTCATCCAGACGCAGCCGAAACAAGGCCGCACACACGCGAGCAACCTAATAGCAGTTACGGGGTCATTTTGCAGGGCCTTTGCACTCGAATGACATGAATAATTTATTAATTCGTTGTTGTTGATTGGCCTAGGAGTGGATAGATGTTTGTGGAGGGACGGGTGCGATCGCGGGGATCTGTATCACCCAAGATGACAGGTGAGCGGTACAACTGGTGTAGGGTAGCGCAGCCCGTCAGATTTATTGCAAGATTGGAGTTAGTTATCATTCAACCATGGGCACTCGTAAAATGATGGCAAAGTCGTATCAAGTAATATTTAATATTATAGCTAGCTCTTTTTTCTATACGATTGTACGAATAGTCTCATTCATTGCTTTCGCTACGTATTCAACATTTCCATCATTAAGTCCTGCAATGGAGATACGGGACGTATCCGCCATGTAAATGTGATATTCATCTGTGAACCCAATGATTAGTTATATGTGCCTCTCCAAGGCTTACGAATGCCACTTGATTCTGGTTTAACCCATCCAAACAGCGCACATACCTTCTAGATGGGAGATTTGGGAAGAAGTGATGCCTAGGTATCCAAACATGCCAGTCTGCTTGACCAAGTGAGACCAATCCCCCGGCGTGTCCAGCCTCTCGAGGGCATCAAACAGTTTCTGGCGCATGGAAGCAATCCGCGATGACATGGTGACCAGGTCGGCCTTCCACTGGGCAGCAATGTTGGGGGTGGACAGCACCGTTGCGGCGATGCGGGCGCCGTACACCGGGGGGTTGGAGATGGTGGCGCGCTGCGAGCTGGCCAGGATGGAGCCCACGGTGCGGGCTGCGTCGGCAGAGCTGGCAACCATGGCAGTGAGCCCGACGCGCTCTCCGTACAGGCCCATGCTCTTCGCAAAGGACATGCACACGCACGCCTCCAGCCCCAGGTCCTCGACAAAGTGCCGGATGGCCCACGCGTCCTCGTCGACGGACCCGGAGTTGAAGCCCAGGTACGCCGAGTCGAAGATGGGGAAAACGGCCTTTTCCCTGACTACCGCCGCAATCTTGCGCCACTGCTCGCGCGAGGGATCGCACCCGGTCGGGTTGTGCGCGCAGGCGTGCATCACCACCGCCGAGTTGTCGTCGGCGGCCCGCAGCGCCTCCAGGTAGCGCTCAAAGTCGAACTGGCCGTCCCTGTAGTAGGGCAGCTTCTTGACCTCGAAGCCCATGGACGCGAAGAGCAGGTCATGGTTGGACCACGTCGGGTCTGTGATGTACACCGTCTTGATGCTGCACTGGGCCTTCTTCAGCGTGAGCCCCGCCAGGAGCAGCGCCCCAGTGCCTGAGACCGACTGGCACGACGCCACCTGCGAAGTTTGCTCAGCAATGAGTTCCGGCGCAAACGTCCACTAAATCCACTAAAAAAAACGAAAATGGGGGGGAGGGGGGGCCTTACTCTGCCCTCTGAAAGGGCGCTGGTGCCGTGGAACACCAGGTCGACCGCCGCCTCGCGGAACCCAGCCAACCCAGCAATGGGCAGGTATTCGTGGCCCGCATTCAGCACAATCTCCTTGGCCATGCGAACCGACGGCAGCACCCACGGCCGCCCGTTTTCATCCCGGTACGTGCCCTGGCCCAGGTTCACCTTTCCAGCGAACTCGTCGGCCAAATATCTCCTGGTCACGTCAAAGATGCTGTCTGGAGGGATATACTCGCCCTTGGAGAAAACCGAGGCTGGTTGGCTGGTCATGGCGGCGTCCACTGTGAGTGTCCGGAGAAATGGGTAAAAAGAAAAATGGCCAAGTAGATTCGCAAACGAGGCAACTCCATTAACCAACGCTTTCAATGTGTAAATAACTGGTGAATCGATTGATTCATACCAATCATGGCATCAACGCCTCGGGTTTCATCCGGTGGAGCTCCACCGCTCCGCCACCCAGCGGAAGCACTCCAGGCCCACCAAGTTGCGGCTAACACCCGCTGAAGGGGATGCTCCTCTTGGTGGATCTCGCGAATCGAATAGAAAAGAGATGGAAACAAAAGAGTTCGACTCCAAAGAAAGCCGCTGAAAGCATCGAGACATTATTCACTAGCTACCAGAGGAAAATTGCAATCATGACTGTTGTAACCTGTCCTCCTCGTGGCGTGTATGCCCCGGTCGTCGCCTTCTTCCATGAGGATGAGACGCTGGACCTGGAGGCGCTAAAGGCCCATGTCACTCGGCTTGCAAAGGCTGGAGTCGCTGGCCTCGTCATCCAGGGCTCCAATGGAGAGGCGCCGCACCTGTCGCACTCTGAGCGACAGCAGATCATCGCCACGGCCCGCGAGGTTTTGGAGAGGAATGGCATCCCCGGGGCTGTAATTATTGCCGGCTGTGGTGCCCAGAGCACGCGGGAGACAGTCCAATTGTGTCAAGAGGCCAAGGAATCTGGTGCTGACTTTGCTTTGGTCCTGTCGCCCAGCTACTGGAGTAAGTGAAGCAATGCCAGCCAGACCGTACGTATCTGCCCGTTCTGAGCGCTAATTCAACAACACCAGCCGGGGCCATGCAGAAGCCAGTCATTTTCCAGTTCTTTGACGACGTAGCAAAGGAATCTCCCATCCCCATTCTGCTCTACAACTTCCCCGCCGTCACCTCCGGCATCGACCTGGACTCGGACATGATTGCCGATCTGGCGGCCGCCAACGCCAACATTGTCGGCTGCAAGCTCACGTGCGGCAACCTGGGCAAGCTGCAGCGCGTCGCCCACGACGCCAAGGTCAAGGGGCCCTTTGCTGCCTTTGCCGGAAAGTCCGACTTCTTCCTGCACGGCCTCGTCGCCGGCTCCAACGGCGTCATCGCCGCGGCCGCCAACCTCGTCCCCGCCGTGCACGTCCACCTCCTCAAGCTCTACGACGAGGGCAAGCTGAAGGAGGCCCAGGAGATCCAGACCCGCCTCAGCCAGGCAGATTGGGCTCTGGTGCAGCTTGGTGTGGCCGGCCTGAAGGCGGCGCTTGACAGGTACTACGGCTACGGTGGAGGCAGGAGCCGTCGGCCGTTGGGGCTTGTGAGCAGTGCAAAGTTTGAGGGGGACCGCGATGTAATTCTGAAGAGCCTGGTGGACTTTGAGAACTCGCTATGAGTGAGATTAAATAATAAATGACATTGAATGTGACCGTCCATGGACTGCAATGAAGGAAAAGAAGAGAAAAGAAAAGAAGAAAAGAGTTTCTCAAGTGTCAGAGGTTTTTTTTTTTGTCATGATACTAAATTGTTAAGAATACCTGCAAAGGAATTCACTCAAGGCGGAATGCAGATGAGGGAATGGTTCCCTTGAGAAAATGTGGGCCGCTCGTGTGCATTCACCACCCAAAAAAACAAAAAGAGCACACGCATCTTCACACATAATTGTCAAAAGGTGTTGGTTAAAACGGTATCTCATTTATTCTAATTTGTAAACTCATAAATCTTTATTTAATCATCAAGGACGTAAGGCTCTCCATCAATCTTCTTCCAGATGTCGTCGCTCTTTAGCCTCATGTACCACTCATGAATGGCGGGGTGCTTGGCAGCCCAGCTCTTCTTAAACACCTAGGATACGTTAGCGAGTGCTCGAATAGCCCCAGTCGCAGGGCGCAATCGCTATATACTCACAAATTGGTAGCCTCGGGCAATGGCAGCTACCACAAACAGGTCTGCCATGGTAAGGCTGTCGCCGACGAGGAACTTCCTGCCCTCGAGAGCCTTCTCGACATAGCCAACCATACCCTCGCTGTTCTTCTCGGCAGCAGCGAGAATCTCGGGTGATGATGGGGCCTTGCCGATGACGGGGTTGATCCAGGCCATGATGGGGGGGAGAAGCTCGCTGTTGGCGAACGAGGACCACTTGAGAATGGTGGCCTCTTCCTCAAGCGTCGAGCCCAGCAGTGTCGTGTTGGGGTCTTGCTTGGCCACTGTTGATTCGTTAGTACTATTCTGCAAATGAATAAGAACAAAAAAAAGCTCACGGTAAACTGAAACAGGGATGCACTCGAAAAGAGTGAAGCCATCTGGGCCCTCGAGAGCAGGGACCTTGCCAGTAGGGAACTTGGAAAGGTAGTCCTCGCCAACACCACCCTTGCTAGCGTCGACCTTGATAGGCCATGCCTCGATGTACTCGACATCCAGCCTGGGGGCTCATTAACGACAAATTTCTTCAATTTAAGGGCGACGACAATTACTTGTTGTATTCGGCAATGTATAGGCACATGGTGGCCCGAGGGGCCTTGGGGTACCAGTAGAGCTTGAACTTGGTCCTGGAAAAAGTAAGTCGTTGCACACTGCGAGTGGAGCTGGCACACGTACGGGGCCATTGTGATATTCGTTGCAAATGCAAACCTCTAAAAAAAATTAGAATAAATAGAACAGGTTCAAACGTTCGTTTCCTAGAGATTAGATGTATTTTCATGTCTAACGATAGATTCTATGTCTATTTATTCTATTCATTATCGTCGGGTATTGTTTTTACACGCCGAGCGCATTCGGGAGGCGTCTACAGTGGGAGGAGCTGCTGGAGGAGCTCCGCCAAGTACCCCGCGAAGTAGCGTCACGGTGCATACCTGAGCCCCTCACGGCAATCTGAGAGATTGGAATCAGGCTCTCAATGCCCAACTCTGCGATCCGATCGGGCTCGCTTTGGCTTGGGTCGATTACCAGGGCTCCCTGAATGACCTGCACCTGTCATACTTCTGCGGAGCCCATGGACGTTGCAACTACCGCTCGGCGTGACTCATATGCCCTGTATTTAGGGGTCCCCAAGCACTAGATCGCTAACCATTAGTGGACTTGGCCCCACCAACACTGGTATCAGGCAAACGAGCTATTTTGAGGATGTGATAGTTTTTATCCATGAAAGAAAAAAAAGGCAAACTATGCCTAAGTTTGAGGGAATAAATTGAGGTTAACTTGTCTTACTTTCAAAATATATTTCAACGTGCACGATTTCCCCCACCTCCAACTCAAAATAAAAAGGGCCAAGTACAAAAGGCCAGACGGTCAAATGTTACTACAGCCATCAATACACGTGTCTTCTTTCTTGTTTTCAGGATTTTCAGGAGTCTAATGTCCTGAAATACTCTAGACGTTTGTGAATGACTGTGGACAATAGTAGTGCGAATGAAGAACTGGAAGAAGAGCGACAGATTAGGAAACATCCCGGTGGAGATGGCCCAGGAAACCAAGAACCCGCGAACAAATGCAGTGAAGGAAAATCAAATAAATCGGACAGGTTCCCGATAATAAATACCATACACTATAAACAATCTAATTGAGTTTTGGTATGTCACACTAGTCTGCGCCTTGAGCTACATGCTTTTCTTCTTGGAAGTCACCTGATACATGGTCCAAACGCAAACGGCACAATCCTGGAATTACACTCATGCCTGAAGTAGCGAGCGGCCCAGAAGAAATTTAAATGTTCATCTTCTTTTCCATTCTTTTTTCGAGTTTCCTCTCTGCCTTTCTTTTCCAAGTCAATATCGTCTTCAGTCTCCAATTCAAACCCTACTATCGTTGATTGGCATCTACATCTCCTTGTGCGGCCGCTGCCATACTCTCATTCACGCCCTTGGTCATCACTCAACTCGAAGCCATGCCCGGATACATGCCTTTGGACACTAGCATCTCTACAGAATCAAGGACAAAGTGCCCCACAGCAGCCTCGTCACGTCCGTTGTCACTGTTGCCCGTCGACCATCAGATGCAGCAAATTTCCCTGGATGCGAAATGCGACCTCACCATCACCTTGGACGTGATTCCTTTTTCATCCCAAGACCCCCAGCTAAAACTGTGGACCGGACCGGCGTCGCGGTCATCCAACAGCTAGTGCCCGTCTCTAGTCCACGCAACGATCCAATTGTGCACTAGCTCCGTGACACCACGACGCATGCAGCCGATCCATTGGAGCCTCTTCGGGTCCATGCTCTACTTTATCGAGTCACGTCTTGGATGTCGTCGGTCATCAACCTTTTGGGATAAAGGTCACAGCCTCAATCAAGGTCCGGTACCTATGAAGGTAAAAAGCTGGGCAGGGCGGGTGTTCGGGGCGGGCGTGCAGTTCTATTCTGGCAAGCTTTCTAGCTGAAAAAAAAAGTACTAAAATTATATGCATTTAATCCCTTTCGCTTCCAATGACTTCTTGTCCTTCAAGTCAATAAAATAAATGCTGTCTGTTATAAAAAAACGATGAATCGTTTTATGGTCCACCGTTGCAGTGCCCACAGCTCTGCTGCTTTTTGTCCCTAGCCTTGCACACATCCGTGAAGAAATCCAACCCAGCATCGTCTCTTATGGCTCCGTACATGGAGCTACTGTCCAGAGGCCTGTCGGGCTGCAGCGCCCTCGCCGTCTCCATGTGCCTCAGCGCCAGCTCGCTGACCTCCAGCCGCGTGCCCGCAGCCTCGGCGCAGTTGAGGGCGTGCTTTGCGTCCTTGATTGCCAGCTGCACGTCGAAGCCGGCTTTCTCCGCGGGGGCGGGCGCGTACAGGCCGGTCGTGACTCTCTTGGAGTAGCTCTCGAGGACGGGGCCGAACATGTCGGAGATCATCTTCTCGAGCACCTCGGATCCCAGCCCCGTCTTTTCGGCAAAGACGTGGGCTTCCGAGATGACCTCGACAAAGGAGATGACGCAGATGTTGCCGGCAATCTTGAGCAGGGCCGACTTGGACACATCCTCGCCCATGGAGATGACGGACCTGCCCATGACGCCCTCGAGGTACGGCGCGATCCGGCTAGTTGCCGAGGACGGGCCCGCTGTCACAAAGATAAGCTTCCCAGCCGCCGCCATGGGAGACGCGCCGAAAACGGGTGCTGGAAAAAAAAAAAAAAGGGCATCGTTAGCCTGGCTTGGGTATATTATCGAAAAGAGGGGTTCTTCTATACCTGCGACAAATTGGCCGCCGGCCTCAGTAATCTGCTTGCCCACTGCTACCGAGGTGTCCGGGTGGACCGTTGAGCAGTCCACGTAGACCTTTCCGGCCAGGTCACCCGATGCGACAATGTCCTTGGTGACATCCTGAAGCACCTGGTCGTTGCTCACCTGCGTCGCTGCACGTTAGCCTCACCCGTTCCGACCACCTGAATGTGTTTCGTCGGGGAAAAAAAAGAAACATACGCAGGAGAAAATAATGTCAGACTTTTTTGCGACCTCGCCGACCGTGTCGATGGGAATCCCTCCCCACTCCTTCAGCGCTTGGCCTCGGGACATGGTCCGGTTCGTGTACAGCAGACACGGCGCACCCACGGCAGCGAGGTGTTTCTGAAGCTGCTTGGACATGCCTATGCCCATGGACCCAAGTCCGATCCATCCAAGCTGCGGGTGCGCCATGGTTCGTTTTTTTGTGATGCAACGGGATAATGCTCGTTTTCTTTACTCGGCCAGAATACCAATTTCTTTAGTTGGATGCTTCCTTTTCCTCTCCTTTGGTTTTTCTCTTCTTCTTTCTCTCTTTTTTCGTCCCGTTTTCGTCCCTTGATGAAAGACAGCAAGGCTTCTTGGTACAAGTATGGCTGCTCTTTTGAATCGCGTTTCACTGCTCCACTCGCACCCCTCATCTGCGGAGCTCCACACCACCGCACCGACATTCGGATCGATAACCGATCTGGGAGCTCCTCCAACTCGCAACCCGGGGACCAGCCGCCAATATACCAGCAGATGTAGATTGTGCCGCTGCTAACGAGATCCGCCTGAGACATTGCACCCTTGTTTCGCCCAGGGTCTAGAGCCTCTGTTGCCGCTTTATGCGGGGGTAACACCCATGTTCTCACGGTACAAACGACAGGAAACCAAGACGTAAAAGTAAAACAAAAAAGACATAGTAAATTATTCAGTCCTAGCTGATTCCTATCTATATTACCTCCGCTCTCCCTCTCATTAGACAACGTCCACCAGCTTTATCCCTTTTTACTCATTATCCATGATGCCATTCCCAGGGTGACAGCACTCCAAAAGTATGCTGAAAATCTTCCGAGAGACCAGTCTCGCGCAGGTCTATCGCGTAGTCTCTCCTTCTCTGACCGTCCGTACGTTGACCCTCCTTTCAGGGACGATGCAGCAGATGATACTCTTGGCGCCGTCGCGTCATCCTAGGCATCGGTGATCTTGATCTTGTGCTGGATGAGCAGGCGCTGGTACTTGTCCTTCTTCTCCCTGAGCCCGGCGTTGGTCACCTTGAGTTCGCTAAGTTCCGCGTTGATGCCCTTGGAGAGGTCGAGTTCGCGAGACAGGTCCTTCTCCACCTTCCTGAGATCCTCGGCGGCGTCGTTGTAGAGTTCAGTAGTCGTTTCCAGGTTAGATTTGAATTCGTCGCGGGAGTTTGTGATTTCCTCAACCTCGGCCTTTAGCTTGTTGCTGCGGTCCACCTCGACCTTGTGGTCGGATCGGAGGTCGGTAAGCTGGATCTCCAGCTCGGTGATTCGAGCCGACTTGGTGTCGAGCTCAGACTCTTGCGACTTGCTGGTGAGGACGGTGCTATCCAGCTCCTTCTGGATGGCTGCGGAGCGCTCCTTCTCCTCGGTGAGCTGCTTGCGGGTGTCTTCGAGGATGTTGAGCTTGACTTGGTCCTCCACGGCATCCTTGTTGATGTAGTCCTGGAGCTTCTTGATCTCGGCAAGAAGGGCCTGCTTCTCGCTCTCGGCAGTCTCGCGGGTCTTGTTGAGCTGCTCCTCCAGGTCGGCATTCTTGGACTTCTCCATACCAAGGTTGTCGTTCAGCTTCTTGACAGCATCGCCAAGGCTCTTGTTCTCAGCTTTGGCAGCATCAAGCTGACGGCCGCGAGCGTGGAAGTCGGCATCCAGAGCAGCAAATCGCTTCCAATTGTTAGCTTTGTCTCCCAATTTCGGGAACATCCGCCACATACCTCGTTAGCGTACTTAGCAAGGTAGCCAGCCTGGTCGACAAAGGCAGCAGTGTGTGCCAGGGTGTCAAGAAGGCCCTTGGGGAAGGGCATGGGAGTCAGGATGCGAGGAAGAGAGTCCTGGGCCTGGGGAAGGCGGACTTCAAGCTCCTTCTTCTTGGGTGCGGGCTCAGGAGGGTTGAAGCCACTGTACAAGTGGCCGTTAGCAATTGTCCGTACAAGGTCAAGGATCTAACTTACTAGGCACTGCGCTCAATTCGAGCAGAAAGGCTCATGTCGCCGAGCGGCTGCTTCTTTCCACCATTCTCGCTCATCTGCACGGAAAGCTTCTCGGTGCGCTCATCCCAGGTGCAAAAGATGTCATAGTAAGCGTGGTAAGAGAACTTGACAGTTCCCTTGGCGGCGCCGGGCTCGATCTTCTGGGTGGCAACGCAGAGAGCGGGGTGATTCTTCTTTCCGGCTGAGTCCTGGGTGAACTGCCAGACGGAGATGATGGGCTTGCCCTCGCCAAAGCCTTCAGGGGCAATGAACATGGCCATCTCGTTGACGGCAAGCTTGAGCCAGTTGGCCTTGCCGGTCCAGATGCGGCCAACCTCAGTGGACTGGTCGCCGGCGGGCTCGTAGATGCGCTTCATGTGCATGGTACTCTTGGCATGGCCCTTGGAAAGGGCGACGTGGAGCTTGCTGTATCCCTCCTCGGAGTGAATCTCGTACGAGTCGGAGTGGTGCTTGAAGGTGAAGGTGTCATCGCCGTTCTTGTTCTTGGTCACCTTGCTGATGACAAGGTTCTGGAACCAGTTGGTCTTAGCGGCGCCGTGAACATCAACCGTCCACTGGGTGAAAAGGTAGGCATTGTCGCCAACACGGACGGGGCCGTTGGGCAGGACGATGACAAAGGTCTCATCGTGGATCTTGTTGTTGTGCCATGTGAGCTTTCCGGTGTAGACAAACATGGTGGCGGATTATGGGAGGATCCCCAGGATATATTGCAGCTGTAAGTTTATCGGTCCCAAGAAAGGATGGAGAGGTGAGGATGAGGTTGATGAGTGAAGAGTGAGTGATGAATGAATGAAGACGGCTGGATATCGAAACGACGACAAGTTCTTTATAGTTGGCAACTCCCTTCCTCACGGCCTCCAGCTGTATACTTCTCCGGAATGTGGCTACCTAGTGCACGAGGTGCTGGTCCACCATCCAGCTCGCATGCAGTTCCTTTGTCCGCAATTACTTTTCGATAGTCCCCTGCATGTCTTTGCTAGGCGCAAGCTGAGAATGCCTTTGTGGCTGGCTACCGGACACCGCCAAACACACCAATAGACGAGACGCAGCCGGATACATTCTCAAACGCCATTGCAGCTGCTGACATCCTTGCTGCGTGACAAGCCACGATGCCCCAAACTGAGGCTCGCCGTCCGGACATTGGGCCATATTCGTCAACCCCGCCGATGCCGAACTATTGGCAAGCCTCAAAGCGCCTTGTCTCAGTCACCTGCACCCACCGTCGACGTTGTGGCGCAGCCACGGTGCGCAAAGCATTGGCCTAGGCCTTGCGGGCCGCGACAAGCGTCAACGTTAGCCCGTCTCGAAGTGGTCAAGGCGCCCCGGAGCGAGTGGGGAGCTGATGGGCCTTGCCGAACGGGCTGGCACGTGGCTGGCTGCTGTCTCGCTGAGACCGATGGCAGTTGGGAATAGCGCCAGTATTGTTAAGCGTTTGCCTGTGGGGATGAACTCTCTCGGGAGACCAGGGAGTCGATTGTCACATTTGTGGCTGGCTGTGATCATCGCCCTAGGTAAATTCGAACCCTAAAGTGCATGAAACTCGGGGGATTAGCATAACTGTTGCACTGGAATTGATGTGTAAAGTCTATAGATGTTGTGTATTGCATTCCAAAAAAAAATCACATTGTCCGTGACAAGTAACAACTTATTTGTATTGAGGTTTGTTTCGTTTTACATCCAGGATTGGCTCCTCAAACCAAACCGCTACCTCTCCCCCACATTCCCAAACTGGTCCCTTTTCCGCGGGTCTGAGCCAGTCGACCACCTCTACCATGGAAAATCCTCGCGGTGCGCTAATCAATCAAGGAAGCCACCATTAATTGAAGGCGTCGCCGCTCAAAGTGTAGCTTCTTGGCCTGGGAGGGGAAGAGGCAGCCACTGCCTTGATTGTGAGAGGACATATAGTGGCGTTTCCTAGCAGCCAATAACCAGGCTTTTCGCTTTTGCATTGTGGGACACAGGAAAACAACTATACTGTGTTCGTCCATAACCCCAGCAAGGCAAAAGCGACTAGTGCTAGATGGCTTCAATAGTCTTGACAGAAGGAAATATTCGTCGAGGAGAATTTTATGTTGTCCTACATAAACATAATCTGGACCACGTAATGTTGTGGATTGTCTCATTTAGTTTCAATATGGCCTGGAGTAAAGTGGCTATCCGAAAGGCACCAGCCCAGAACAGGATAATGGTCCCAAAGCGAAAGGCTTTTCACCTGCAACAGAGCGAGGGCTTGTCGTTCTGGAACTCCAGCTACTGGTACCATTGTCGTGGCATCAGTATGATTTGAATGCCTACGAGTTTTCCTCTGGCCAGGATGACGAGAATGTGGAGGAGAAGGTGACGATGAAATGAAATGCAAGACGATGAAATTATGCAAGAGGCTGATCTGACGTCACGTGAAAGCCAGGCATCTATTGTCAGCCGCTGCAGCAAATCCCATCCATCTCTTCTTGAAGGCAGTAATTGTCTCTATTGGTGATCCCAGTGACGCCCGTGCTCCAATATTACGCATCAATTCCTACGTCGAGCCATGACAGCCCCGGGATTCCACTTTTTCTCCTCGCTGCCTACTGAGCTGCGTCAACAGGTTTATTTGTGGGCCACACCGCCTCGCGTTGTCCAGATCGAGGAACGCCTTGATGAGCAGTATGAGGACTTCCTCGAGGAGATACGAAGTGTTCCCAGTCGCCTAGAACTCGATCCGTCCCTGGTGTACTTTGCCTCACACTGGCGCCATAGGGTCCCGCGCCGGCGCCAGCGCCCGCTGGAATCCTTCGGCTTCTCCAGCAACAAGCCCGAGCACCGTCCTTGGACTCCGGATTCTTTCACGCCAGAGATTCCCATCGATTGGCTGGATGAAAACCCTCGGATAGCTTGGGAACTTGCCAGAAACAGCCACCTCGGCAGCAAAGCCCCCATCCCCGCTTTGCTGCATGTGTGTCGAGACTCTCGAAGCAGCCTGATGCAACGCGGCTACCAGCTCGCATTTCGAACACGATCCAGCCCGCCACGCACATGGTTCAATTTTTCTCGCGATTTTTTGTTCTTTGGATCCACGTCTTATTACAGCGAGGACTACAAATTTCTGAACGATGGCTTTTGGGACTATGGTCAGTTCCACCCAGGCGATATGCAAATGGTTCAGAATTTGGCCTTGTCGGATTCCTCTGCGCGTCTGTTTCGATCGGACCCGACTACACATGAACTGGACCATTTGACTCCTGTCTTTCTGCTTTTCCCGCAATTGAAAGAGCTTCTATTTGTGGAATGGACCGACTTCGATCTCCAAGAGTGGACGGGTTACCCAAGGACCACAGATCACGCCGAGCAAGGTACCCCGACTCGAGACTATTGGGTTTGCAGACCCGTGCAGGATATTGACTCTAGCTTCTGTCTCTTTTCTGCCCAACAATTTTGGCACAACTTCCTAGGATCTACCGGGCAAACCGGATCGTCCTTGATCGCGCATAAACGGAAGAATGGACCAGATGCACCATTCCACAAGGACACTGCGCGTCTCATGGAAAAGGAATTGGCTAAACACATGAATTCTTTGGATCTCTCGGGGTCCAATATTCCAATTGGTCCGTGGAAAGCCCCTAAATTCACGACAGCACACGTGCTGTCATCAACTGCCTACGAATTCCTCAGTGCGGAGCGATTGGTAATGGCAGAGATTTTGTGCCATCTGCAAAAAGAATGGTCCTCCATTAGAAGATCACGGGACGGTGTGATGCCTCAATCCTCACGGGAAAGGGAAGTAGAAGAAGCATTCATCAGCTTGCATTGGCCTGATATGCGACCTCACGATTGCGAAAATTGCGATGGTTGGTGTGAGGAAGGAAGGCAGCTACAAGGGGAGCTCAATAGTGTCAGAAAGTGGTGGATTCAAGAGTCCCTGCCAATATATTACGGATGCTCCAGTGACTAAGATGGCCATTGAAACGATAGGCATGTACCCGGGACGGATCAAATGTGTCTAGCATCCTAGATAAATACCGTTTCTTAGTTCCCAAGTCTGGCACCTCGTGACGAACGTGCTGATTAATTATTCTCCTGCAGTGCAGTCTCGGTAACCGGAATCGATAGAATTGAAATAGACGCAATCGAAGGGGGGACAGGTAGTGTCAGTGTCTGGGGTGCGTTTCTCTGCTCCCTACCATGTTCCAGGATAACATTTGAGCTCGAAAACAAATTCTCCAATGATGTAAAGTCTTTTAGATCCAAGGCCTTATGAATGCGTCTCATTCAGTCTCCTTGTTTGGTGAAGTCATGGTGCAATAATCTGAGACTTTTTTGTGAGAGTTAAGATGTTCAATTGTATACGAAGGTTGGAGATGATGTGTTGGTCAATTAGGGGGTGTTCTGAATCCACAACGATGCATTCCAAGCATCCATTGCGTGTCGTGGCATGCAGCTTCATATTAAAAGACCATCAGACCACCATGAAAAGCAAGTAATAGTTCTTTAAGTATTCCCGGTTTCAAGCGTCCCTTTGTAATTCTCAAAGTCTTTAGACTTGGCATTTGAGAGTTGGGAGTCCAGCAATCGCATGAATCAATGCTCAGACCTGATCTATGACAATTGCACACAAAAAGTGCGGATGACGGCCAGTTCAATTTCCAAACCAGTAATCGCTACAATAGAAGGGGAAAACTACGCTTTTTTTTAAGAGGCCACTCACTCGTGCATTCTACTGCTACTCAAATCATGCATGAGACCTAAAAATCAGACATGTACGAACCGATCATTTTCTTTGCCTAGTGTTAAAAAGGGGGACAACCTTGAGAATTTCCAGGCACGATAATAAAACTTCAAACCCATCATCTATCCATCTCCGACATATTGTTGTCGAGTGCTGCTTGCATGTGTTTTTTTCGCCTCGTCACGTGAAAGCTGACATCGCTTTTGGCCTGTCACGATGAGTCGAAATGATTCAGTCCGGATTAGGAAGGTTGCCTCAATGATGAGAAAACCACACAATATGAAGCAATTTGCTGTGATACCTACACGAATACGATGATTATAAAGCAAACTTCCCGATCCCAACAGTCATGAAGTTTCATGCAGTCGTAGGTAGGCGGCGAAATACAACAAGGCAGCACCTTTGAGGCCAGCAAGGATGCACAATTCTCAAGAAACTGAGGTCTGCGAGTCTGTTAGACTATTTCCAAAAACTCGTCCTTCGCAGTCAATCTCAACTCCACTATCCATTCTCGATGCTACAGTCGCACGGTTCACGCCCACGGGAGCCATTTGGGTTTACAACCATCCAACAGATGCTGCACTTCTGACGCGCCTCAAAAGTTCCCTGGTCGACGCCTTGGGGCTGTTCCCGCAATGGGCAGGTCAGCTGCAGTGGGCGCCTCTCGATCCAAATGGAGGTCATACTACGCGCTTTAATCGTCCCATGATTGTCCATGGCGCCGATTCGGATCCAGGCGTGGAGTGGACAGTGACCCGGTCGCATCACCCCGCAGCATCCATCATCCCCGAGAGGAAAGGGATGGTTGACGTTGGCCAATTTCCGCAATCCGAGCTCTGCTCCTCGACGTCACTAGCCTTGCACGATCTACAGCAATGCGCTGGCCTGCCGAGTATGTTGGTCCAGGTCACGCTCTTGCGCGAAGGTTACGCCGTGTCAGTAAAGCTGGCACATCCTCTCGCGGATGCGCACACGCTCATGCTGTTTATGCGATGCTGGACGGCATTCTTCCATGATAATGTCCCGGAGCCACCGCTATTCGACCCGGCCCAGCTCGACCGCCACGCATCCGGAGACATCGACGCAGTTGCCGATCCGGAAATTGTCAAAATTGCCAGATCTCTACCGCTGCATCGCTTTGATTGGTGGGCTACCTCAGCTCCTGCGTATCCTATGGCGCTGATCCCGACAACTGAAAAGTCCCAGCCCAAGGACAAGGACCTGCTTGCCACGGCGCTTTTGTCCCCAGCCGAGCCCGCCCCGTGGACTACTTGGGACCTAACTCGGCCATTGAAGCAGATGCTCATCCATTTCAGCAATGCAGAGCTGCGCCAGCTCCGTGGAGCCGCGGGGAGCGTCTCTCGCTTAGATGCACTCCTGGGGCACTGCTGGGTCGCCATCAATCAGGCTCGGCGCTCCACCGAGTCTTATCTGAACCTCACACTCGGTGCGCGCAGTAGGGTGGAACCTCCATTGCCAGATTCATTTGTCGGATCGCCGCTGTTCCTTGCTCACGTTCACTCCTCAGGTAACATTTCCGTGGCTGAGGCCTCAACGCGTATTCGCAGCTGCTTGACGCGCTTCACGCCAGACGCTGTGGGCGCCTTGCTGCACGACGCGGCTCATGAAATCGCGCCGCAAAGGCTGTGGCAGGCGTTTCTCGGCAGCCAGCACATCATCGTCACGTCGTGGCTGCGACTAAACGCGTACGATATTGCTTTGGGGGGTCGGCCCGCGCATGTCCACGCGATAATGCCCAAGATGGACGGTTGCCTACAAGTGATGGATGGTGATGATGGAGTTGACGTGTTGCTATGTTTAGATACAGAGGCTGCTGAGAGGTTAAAGGTTTGGTAGAAAAACCAAGGATGGTTGTTAATTAGACTCTTTTGGAGGTCCGTGGTTGGGGTCTGAATTAGGAAGTGGAGCAAATTATCCACTTTCTCCACTGACACAGGGTTCATCCCGTTACAGTTACCCTATATCGTGAGTATGGCGGTGGTGACACTGCAATATTAGGTGCTAGATGTCACATCATCTAGTAGTAGATGTATTAAATTAACTCATATTATATATAATTTATTGTTTGTGCACATAACTTACACATAACCCTTTCGTATGTAGATCTTGTGTCAACTTACCCCTTGTTTTTCGTCTCCAATTTTACTAACAAGTATGCAAATTAAAGCACACGCATCATATCCTTGTTACTAACATTAAAATAATAACACGGAGAATAACTCAAAAGAAAAGAATACTGCTTTACATACATTTAAAGAATAAAAAAAACAAAAACTCTGAGTGCAGGCGCAGTTTGCATCATAAACCTTCATTAACGACTAATGCTGAACTGCTATTAGCCAGCTCTGCGAAAGTGGATCCCGTGCAACGATCACGTGCTAATTCAGCGGCAGTCTCGCTTAGCATTTTTCCCACTGGAATTGGAGCGAGTAAGAATGCGTTTAAGCAGCCTCCGTCTCCATCCAGAAACAGGATCGATAGCTCAGTGGTAGAGGTGAGTTCAATCGAATGTCTCAGTTACGATCCAAGCATCCTAACAAGCTTCACAGCGAGAGATTGCAGATCTCTAGGTCACGTGTTCGAACCACGTTCGGTCCTTTCTTTTTAGCCCCTAATCTGTGTGGATTTCATTTTTGAATTTTATGGTTGAGGCGCTATGACTGTGGTGCGAACGGTGCACGCTCCTCTTTTGCTGGACAGGGCTTTGGATCTGATATCCATCTATTTAATTGAGCGTGACGTAGACTCTACATGACCCTCTTCGTACTCGTAACTTGCGACACCATGTAACCGCCACTCATATAACCGTAGACCCGTCGTATGCACACACCTGTCTTCACTATTCTGGCAATTAGAGAAGGGTAACGTCGCAGCGCTGACCCACCGGGCCGGCAAGAAAAAAGTTGAACATTTCCATCATGGAGTCATTCATCTCGCACAGCTTCAGCTTTGGGCACTTCTTTAGTAACAACGCTGCGCCAAGGCGGAGCTCCATGCGCGCCAGATGAATTCCGAGGCAGATGCGTGTGCCGGCGCCAAAAGCACAGAAGCTCGTTTTCTGCCGGGGCGTTATGGCTGCAGGGTCGAGCCACCTGCTCTCGTCGAATCTGTTCCAGTTAGTCATTGGCAGACACGCAGCATCATGATTTCACATTTCACATACCGGAGCGGGTCCTCAAAAACCTCTGGATCTCGGTGCAGTGTCCAGGCCTGCGTTTCAACTTCGAAGCCGCCGGGTATATAGTGGCCGCCAACAGTCATACCCCCTGCCGGAACAACTCTTCCCAAGTTGCCGGGGACTCCACCATACAGCCTTAGCGTCTCTTGAAGGACGGCATTGAGAAGTGGGAGCTTTTCCAAAGCTGCATCGTCAAATACGTCTCCTACCGTGTCAAGCCCATCGCGTAGTCGTTGGTGCAGGTCGGGTCGTTTCAAAACCGACCAGATCGCGTAGGTCAAAGTATTGGATGTCGTGTCAGAGCCAGCCAGCATGAAGCTACCGGCTTCGTTTCGGATGTCCTGGTCAGTAAGTTGGGTCTTTGAGTCTGAATCCTCAGCTTCAGATAGGATATTGGCAAAGAGATTTGCCTTGTTGTCGCTATTGTTGCGCAGATTGAGTACAGCCTGGCCGCCATACGCGTTGACTAGACCGCAGGAATTTACGAAGAGCTGCACAGATTTCAGAGGGATGTATTTGCAGATGTGGTAGATCCAAGGCAGTTCGTATTGGATTGTTCCACTCAGAGCTGCCGTTTCCAAGACTTCGATGTAATGGCTTTTCTAGTACTCTACGTGTTAGTAAAACAAGTTCTGGAGATTGCATCGATAGATCAAGTATCTTCACCTTGCCCGTTTCAAGCAGATCAAATGACTTGCCAAACGAAAGTTGCCCAATCACATCGGAGGTCATCAGCATCCACCATTTTAGAATATTGGACTTCCCCGATGATGCTTCTGCCACAATATTGGCGACGGCCTTTTCAACCTTTTCTCTCACCACTTCCTCGCAATTCTGACGCAGAGAGGCGACGGAAAAAGCTCGAGCAAATAGCTTACGACGGGCTGCATGCTTCTTCACATCCCTGAATGAAAAGAGACCGATGCCAATGCCACTAGTTTTATCAACACCATCCATGTAATCTTCATACCACGACGACTTCACAAAGCCGGAGCCGATTTTATGGATTGCAGCAAAGGTGTCGGGGTCGGCAATGGCGACTTGCGTAGGCGAAATGCGCACCACGTGACCGTAGCTTTGGTGCAAGCTATGCACGTAATGCATTCGTTTTCCGACAAGGTTGTTGTATTTGAGGATGTAATGGGTGAAATGAGTGTACCGTGGACCTGGGATACTTTTGAGGGGGTTGTTATAAGCCTGGTAAGCGGCCTGGGTTGGTGTGTTAGCCAAGCAATTGTTGGCCACGCATTTAATTCTCACCTTCACGACCAATATCAACAACAAGCCGACAATGCCATAGGTAAGAAGCAGAGGTTCCTTTGTAAACATGATTTGTTGGATGCAGTAAAATTGAACAATTGCTTTGTTAAAAACAAGTGGATTTCGCTCAATCGAAGAAGTGTTTTACAATCCTGTGTTTCAAGACACAAGACTTGAATCAAATGATTGAATGAAGAAGCCCAGCGCTGCCTGATCCGGACCTGATATTGCGTTTCTCTGAGTAGTTGATATAGACGAAGACCTAGAGAAGATAGGCAATAGACATGTTGTTGGTTGCTGATTGGCTGAAGGCCTCTGCATGTGGTGTGGAGCGGTTCGGGGCCCGAGGTTTCCAGATGCCGAAATTTAGTGTAGCTTGTCGGCACGACCAAAATTTTCATGCTTTTCCCTTTGTTTCGGAGGTTTCGGAGTCCGTAAGATCCGGTATCTCATATAGTTGGTTCATATGTGCAATATTTGTATTCATCTTGTCGCAAGATTCATTTATACTGTAGAGCGACATTGGAGTTTGTAGAATGTGATGCTCAACTTTGCCAAAGAATCAACGGCGCAAAGACCAATGATTTTGGATAAAATATTTATTATTTTTTAGTGGACAAAAGCCTTCTATGCTAAATTCAGAGACTATCCTGAGATGGCGATTGTAATGAATCCTTTGTCAATTTCTGACGCAATTCAGAATTAATCCTCTCAATCCCCCGAATTAACGGCACCAAGTCGGGGAGGCCCTGCGAAAGGGTGCTCATTTTATTTGCAAGCTGCTCAAGTAATTCAAGATCAGCTATATTTTGGCTCATATTTGAGGCGCGGTAGATGTTGTTGGCCAGATAAGCGTATGGAACATGGCCTCGGTAGTTGCCGAATAGGGCAGATAGAGTATGTGGATTGCTGTGTCGGTCTATGAGATGCCCGAAAACTTGGATGATTCTGCGCCCCGCATTGATCATGATTGGAGATGCACAAAGGTCGACGTTGCTTTTGGCGGCCGAAGCCGAGGTGTAGATGGCTGCCTTGTGAAGCATGAATGTAATTGCTGTATAGCCGGTAAGCAGGACATGGGCGAGCGACCACAACCTGCTTCCTGGCCCTCTTTCGTTTGCAAACAACTCGTTCTAAACCAGGATTAGAAAAAAAAAGAATATTTCGTGCAATGCAACTGTAAATGATAGCGGACTTACCAGCTGCCAGTGCTCAAACACCTGATGGATCTCACCACATAGCCCTTCAGTTTTGGACATGACATCGGCTGTGGGGTCCGCTCTAGCGACTTCCAAGAGCCTCAGAAAGTCAAGAATGGTAAAGGAAATGCGAGAACCGGCGAGAAATGCAATCGCCGGCAGTTCAGACATGGTCTCAGCATCTTCGTTGAACTGTGGTAGATTGACTTTCCACTCTGTTGGCGTGAGAAGAGGTGGCTGGTCAAAAACGAGCCGGAAAACTAGATCCATCTGCAAAAGCTCCCAGAAGCATCTCCGCTCGTCGTCTATCTCGGAGTCCCCAATACGAGCGGAATGCTCATTGTCAAGGTTGTGCATGTTCAACCTCTTTGAGAATTCGCCTGCCAGCTTGGCCATCTTCCACGACAAGTCATAGTCAAAGAGCTGAGTAGTTATATTTGTCTAAAGAGTTAGTGAGTGGGCCATGAGTATTTGCTTTTTGGTGGACGGGATTGGGTACCAGGAAAATGGCGGCGACGAGATCGAGGCTGGACGCCGTCGCCTTACGGTGCCAGGCTACAAGCGCTCGAAGACAACCCAAGTATGTGAGTTTCTGGTATTTGTCTTCTGGGTTGTAAGGCTGGAGGGCGCACCCAAAATACAGAATCGTGTAATAAACAACGACGATGACGGGCTCAAGATGAATGTACGGGAGGTGGATAATATCAGGTATCGTCTCAATCACTTCTCTGTTGATTTTTTTCAAAAACATGCCGCGAGGCATGTGATCAAAACAGTCTAACGAGGGGCTGTTAGCAACGTTGACTTGAGACTTGTCGACACGCAATTAACGGTGGAGCTGCCTACCGCGTATGATCGACTTGGCTACGTCTCGAGGGATCTCTATAGCCTCGGACACCAAGGCTCTGTCGAAAGCTCGTGTGCGCAGCTCCTTTACTTGCTCCACTGCATCCTCAAGGATAGCCATGGCATCGAATTGGGCTTCGACCGGGATGCCGAAGATTTCCGGCGTTGAAGGATCATGACTGAGAAAGGAGCTTGATCCGAATGAAGACGGAGATTCAGGCAACAGGTTTCTGAAGCTAGAAGGCTTCTTCTGCGTGACTGGAGGTGGCGAAGGCCCAGAGTGTTCCTGCAGACGTAACTGAAGGCGATCGAGAATCGCAGTCAGGGTAGCATCGGCAATTGAACTACTGCGCAATGTGTTTATGGGGTTAGTATAGGGCTGGAATGGGTCGAAGGATTCATGAACGGGGAGATCGCTTACGAAGGAGGGATTCTGGGCGCAGCACGATCTCGCTTTCTCTTGGCGCGTTGAGGGTAGACACATTCCTCGTCTCTGGTCACGCAACGGTCGCAACTAGGTGTGGCGCGATTGCAACGAACCTGGCTAGCGGGGTTAGCGGCGGGAATAGGCAGGGGGACGTATGCATCAGCGGTGACTCGCACCTTTTGGGCTCTGCATCTCTCGCACTTCAGGTTTTAGCCGGTGTTAGTGGGGGATGGTTCTCTCTGCATTGGGGAAGGGCTCCGGGCTGGACTAACGGCGAGAGCAGGGCGCTGTGTGGGCTCCGGCATTTCAAAGGCCGATCGGTGAGTTGGGGGTTGGCTATGTTGGAGGGTCAAGTATGGAGAATTAGCCCCGAAAGGGTGCGGGACGAAGAGCAAGAATTGCCAGATGGCAGGAAGAGGGCCTTGGTTCAGGATAAAGAGTGCGATGAGTCCGATATCCGACGCAGCTCGGGCCTCATCAAGAGTGCGAGGCGGGGGTGGACCCGGCCCCGGCTGCAAAGTCAAATATGCATATAAGAAAGAAATAACCAACTGGCTATTTGTCCAGGCTGCGAGCTAACCAAAGAGGGAAAGCATGCGGAATCCGTCTGGGCGGATCAACTCGCTTGGATGGCGGAGGGCGAGCTCAGAGGTGCGCGGAAACTGGGTTTTGCGCATGAAGGAGGACTGCCAAGAAATGAAAATTGGGCTGAGCATGGACCAAGTGCCGACACGCGAATCCGAAAGTGCGAAAGAAAAGTGCGAAGGTCCGGAATGTCCGTAGCTTCGGCCGGATGCTCCACCTTGGAGGCTTGAACTGCGGGCTGCGAAGCAGATCTCGCACATCCCGGAATCCGAACACGCACTCTGATTGGATGCTCCAGCTTTGCGAGCGTTTGTCTAGGATGGAGACAGGAGCCGTATTGGTGTAAGTATATACGGCTGGATTTGTCATTGCTGCCTTGCTAACAGGCCGTTTATTAAAGTCGTTCGTTTCACTCGCTCCTTTGTTTTTGCTGCTCTTCACTCCATCCCTTTCCTAGTTCTCCTAGCTAATATTTATTCCTTTTTTCTTTTCTTTTCCCCTTTGAAGACAAGTTTACCAGATCTAGATCGAGGGGAGCGCCACGAGGGCCCCTCGCCTAACCCGTTGTCACCATGAAAGGCTCCAACTCCCCAGAGCTGGGGGAGATCCCAGAGAGCAAAATCGACCTCAACGATATCGAGCCTGCCGGTGGAGAAAAGACACCCATTCCCGATAGCGACTCGACCGTCATGGAATCCACATCCGAGAAGGGCCATTCTGATGATGGCATCAATCACGAGGTGCAAGACCTTGCTCGCCGAATTACCAATGCTTCCCACGCTGCACCTGGGGCGCTGTTCCCTCTTCAGAGCGAGGGACCACTTGATCCCAACAGCCCCAACTTTGACGCCAAACGATGGGCCAAGGCCTTCTACGAGGTTCGCGCCGGATTGTCCGATGGTCACTCGCCTCGCACTGCTGGCGTCTCCTTTCAGAACCTCAACGTTCATGGCTACGGCTCTGATACAGACTTTCAGAAGAGTGTTGCAAACATCTTCCTCGAGGTTGGCACCATTGCCAAGAAGATTCTGCACTCCAAGAAGCGCAAGGTAGACATCTTGCACAACCTTGAGGGTGTCCTCCACAGCGGCGAGATGATGGCTGTGCTTGGGCCCCCAGGTTCTGGTTGCTCCACCTTCTTGAAGACCATTGCCGGCGAGACTCATGGTCTCTATATTGATCAAGGGTCCTCCCTCAACTACCAAGGAATTCCTGCAGAGAAGATGTGCACCGAGTTCCGAGGAGAGGCCATCTACACCGCCGAGGTGGATCACCACTTTCCTCACATGACGGTGGGTGATGCCCTTTACTTCGCGGCGCGTGCGCGATGCCCGGAGAGCATCCCCGCGGGCATAACCCGTCGCGAGTACGCCGAACACCTGCGTGATGTTACCATGGCGATGCTTGGTATCTCGCATACCATCAACACCCGCGTTGGTAACGATTTCGTGCGAGGTGTGAGTGGAGGCGAGAGGAAGCGAGTTACAATTGCGGAAGCCTCCCTTAGCTATGCATCGCTTCAGTGCTGGGACAACAGTACCCGAGGATTGGACAGTGCCAACGCGCTTGAATTTTGCCGCACGCTCAGAACCCAAGCTGATATCATGGGCTGCACTTCCGCTGTTGCCATTTATCAAGCCTCCCAAGACGCTTATGATGTAAGTAAAGTCTCGTCTTGTAAAAAGGTCGTATGCAGTGCTGACACCACCTCAAGGTTTTCGACAAGGTTCTCGTTCTCTACCAAGGACGACAGATCTACTTCGGCAAGACCACCGAAGCTAGGGCCTACTTTGAAGGACTCGGTTTCGTCTGCCCTGAGCAGCAGACCACGGCCGATTTCCTCACTTCCATGACCAGCGCCGATGAGCGTGTCGTGCGACCTGGATGGGAGGGGAAGACGCCGAGGTCTCCCGATGAGTTTGCCCAATGCTGGAAGCAGAGCACCGCCAGGGCCCGCCTGATGGAGGAAATCGCCGACTACGACCAGCGCCACCCGCTCGGTGGACAGAATTACGACAAGTTCCTGGAGTCCCGCAAAAAGGATCAGGCCAGGGCGCAGCGCCCGCAGTCCCCCTTCACGCTCTCATACTGGCAGCAGATGGAGCTCTGCCTCTGGCGAAGCTGGGTGATGCTCAAGGGAGACCCCAGCATCATGTTCTCCATGCTCTTCAGCAACATGTTCCAGGCTCTGGTCGTCAGCAGCATCTTTTACAATCTGGGAATGACAACAGGAGACCTCAGAAAAAGATCGGTTCTCTTGTTCTTCATCATGCTCATGAATGCCTTCAGCAGCGTTCTTGAAATCATCACACTCTTTTCCAAGCGCAAAATCATTGAAAAGCACAGTCGCTACGCTCTTTACCATCCCAGTGCCGAGGCCCTTGCCTCTATCGTCATGGATCTGCCCTACAAAATTGTCAACTCGCTGTTGACGAATATGACGCTGTATTTTATGGGAAATCTCAACAGAGAAGCAGGCCCATTCTTTTACTTCTTCCTCATCTCGTTCTTGGCCATTCTCTGCATGTCGATGATGTTCCGATTCATTGGCTCTATTTCAAAGTCCATCCTCCAGGCCTTTGCCCCGGCTTCGATTGTCCTCCTCGCCATTCCCCTGTACACTGGTTTCGTCATCCCACCATCCTACATGAAGGATTGGCTTGGATGGATTCGCTGGATCAACCCCATCTACTACGCCCTGGAAGCTGTCATGATCAACGAGTTCCAAGGCAGAAGTTTTGAGTGCTCCACCCTCGTTCCGCAAGGTCCGGGATACAATGAACCTGGCCAGGCTCCGGTTCAAGCTTGCAATACTCTGGGTGCCATTGCCGGTCAGAGTTTAGTGCAAGGCTCAAACTACATCAAGATAGCTTACAAGTACGACGTATCTCACAAATGGCGCAACTTTGGCATCTTGCTCGCCTTCGTCATTGCTTTAGCGGCCATCCACTTGGTTGCCACCGAGTATGTTGCCTCTGAACGCTCCAAGGGTGAGGTTTTGGTGTTCCGTCGCAATGCCTCCAGCAAGGTGTTTGAGAAGGGATCAAAGGATATTGAAGGTGGACGAGTAGAGGCTAGCGCAACGCGATCTCAGCTTACTGCTGGTAACCAGACTCCTCCTGCAGGCGGCATGGAGAAACAGGTTTCCATCTTCCACTGGAACAACGTCTGCTATGATATTGAAATTAAGGGAGAGCCGCGCAGGATCCTGGACAATGTTGACGGCTGGGTTAAGCCAGGTACATTGACTGCACTGATGGTAAGTTGCCGATACTTGGCATATCTTTTTTTCTTTTCTCTTCTTTTTTTTTTTCGGGATTGACCGCTGATAATATCTTAGGGTTCTTCTGGAGCTGGAAAGACCACCCTGCTTGACGTTCTGGCTAGCCGTGTTACCATGGGCGTGGTGACCGGCGAGATGCTTGTCGACGGGAAAATTCGTGACCAATCTTTCCAGCGAAAGACTGGTTATGTGCAGCAGCAAGATCTTCATCTTCACAGTTCGACTGTTCGCGAGGCCTTGACCTTCAGTGCCCTTCTCCGCCAGCCCGATCGTTACACCAAAGAGGAGAAGCTGCAGTATGTTGACACAGTTATTGAGCTCTTGGATATGCAGGAATACTCTGATGCCATCATCGGTTTCCCCGGAGAAGGTCTCAATGTGGAGCAGCGCAAGAGGTGTACTATTGGAGTCGAGCTTGCCGCCCGTCCGCAGCTCCTTCTTTTCCTCGATGAGCCTACATCTGGTCTCGATAGTCAGACTTCGTGGTCGATTTGCAACCTGATGGAGAAGCTCACAAAGAACGGCCAGGCCATCTTGTGTACCATTCACCAGCCCTCGGCAATGCTGTTCCAGCGCTTCGACCGACTGCTGCTACTGGCAAAGGGAAAAACTATTTACTTTGGCGAGATCGGAAAGAACTCCAAGGTCTTGGTTGATTACTTCACCCGCAACGGAGGCCCACCATGCCTGCCTGAGGATAACCCGGCAGAGTACATGTTGCACGCCATCGGCGCTGCTCCCGGAAGCCACACGGATGTCGATTGGCCCGCCGCTTGGAAGCAATCCCCTGAATATGTCGAGGTCCAGGAGGAGCTTAGAAAGCTCGCCGGACGTGCCATGCCGATTGCGGCTGAAAGTGCCAACTCGGAACCTTCTGGCTACAACGAGTTTGCCGCGCCCTTTACCCAGCAGTTTGCACAAGTCGGAAAGCGAGTCTTTCAGCAATACTGGCGCAGTCCCGGATACATCTACTCCAAGGTCATCTTGTCTGCCGGTGCTGTGAGTAATTTGTCAAACCTCCTTCGTTGTGTGCATCTAACTAACCTCTCTCCTCGCTCCCTAGGCTCTGTTTATTGGCTTGTCATTCCTCAACGCAAAGAATACGCAAACCGGTCTCAATAACCAAATGTTTGGTGTCTTCATGTTTCTGGCTATTTTCGGACAGATTGTTCACCAGATTTTCCCCATGTTCGTTGACCAACGTAAATTGTATGAGGCTCGTGAGCGACCCTCAAAGGCATACTCGTGGCAGGCTTTCCTTATTGCAAACGTATTAGTCGAGATTGTGTGGAACTCGGTAAGTTGGATGGCTTGGGTGATTCTCATCGCTGGAGGATGAAGATTGCTAACGTACGTTGCAGGTCATGGCTGTTCTGTGTTTCGTCTGCTGGTACTTCCCTATCGGCCTGTACCGAAATGCGCGCCCGACCGACGCAGTTGACTCGCGAGGCATCACCATGATGCTCCAAGTTTGGGTTTTCTTGATGTTCGCTAGCACATACGCCCACATGCTCATTTCCGGAATTGAGACTGCTGAAATTGCCGGAGCTATCATGAATCTCTTCCTCATCATGATGTTTACGTTCTGCGGGTACGTTTGATCCTTTCTGCAGCTCACCCGCTGCGCCAAACATAAACTAACATGCTTTACAACAGTGTTCTCTCTGGTCCCAATGACATGCCCCGTTTCTGGATTTTCATGTACCGGGTCAACCCTTTCACGTATGTGATAGAGGGATTCTTGGGCACGTCACTCGCAAACACTTTTGTGAATTGCGACGAGAACGAATTTGTACGCTTCGATCCACCAAGCGACAAGAGCTGCGGAGACTACATGTCGACCTATGTCACCAACTTTGGCGGCTACCTCGTCAACCCAAACACTACATCTGGAAGCGGCGAGCAGTGCATGTATTGTTCCATGTCTGATACGAACACTTTCCTGAAAAATGTCAACGTCAGCTTTGACCATCGTTGGAGAAACTTTGGACTCATGTGGGTATACTGCATCTTCAACATCTCTGTTGCCTTCTTCCTGTACTGGCTGGTGCGGGTACCAAAGAACAGAAAGGCATCAAACTAGACATTAGAATTAAAAAACATAGATTAGACCTACCTTCTCTTCTTCAGCCAGTACTTTACACTTATTACTTTAGGAATCAAACCTTTAATATAAGATTGCACACGGGTTTGATCCATTCGCTCTTTGGCTTGGAAAAAACATGATATGGGAAAGTAGATAGATTATGAGCCGCGCGCAACGCGCCAAAAGAATTTTATTTTTGGAAGTTTGGTCTACATCCTCATTCTACCATCAGCACAGTGAAGCAAAATTCAATAGGGCCGGACAGGATTAAATAGTAGTAGGAGGGGGGGGGGGCGTAGGTTAAGAACATGCTTTTATTATAGTGCTTTTTGATCCACGTTCCGTCTTGGCTGATTATGAGACAACATCGCCAGTTTTATCGGCCACATCACCTCTGAGCAGCATTTCATAACTGACGGTATCCAAAACGGGAATACTTGAATCTTTGTTTCGTCCCCCGTTCCGCCAAGGTCCTATTCCCATACCCTCCAGTGCTGACCGAACCAACCAAAAGTAGCTATCCATATCCAAGGCAAGCTGGCGTGATTGTCCGACGGGGGAGGCCCTCGAACTTCGAAGCGCCTTGACAACTGGTTCCAGCAGGAAGCTTGCGATAATAACTAACAAACTCAATACTATGATGAGCATGAGCTTAAAGAAGCGAAAGTTTTGGAAGCGGTTAGACGTGACAATCTTTTGATTGTGGCAATACGTTTTAGCGGTGTCGTGGAGAGGTCCGTCGGGAATGTCATCGAGTGGGGTATAAATTAGATAGGTCCCATAAGAATCCTTGCTGGTTAGGTCAATTCTGTCGAGGAACCGCAAAGTGTGAGCTTGCAGCAAAGCCAGGCCAGTCTCGAACCACAGTTGAGCCTCAATTTGCCACTGATTCGACGGAAGAGGAGCAGAAGTAATTCCTCTGTAGATGTGATCGCTCGCCTGAAGGCCTAGTAAACCGAAGTAATGTGAGCATTCTTCATTTCCTGCCGTTGTTTGGCTGCATGCTACTTACCGGCTGCTCCAAGGCTACCCAACCCCAATCTCGCAATTCCATTCAACCCAATGAGCATTGCGGTGCGATTTACTGCGGTGATTTGGTTGACGTTTAGGTTGAGACTCCCAAGTTGGCCAACAGCCGCAGCCGGGTGAGTAAGATTGGTGCATGCGCTGGTTTCCGAGTTGCAGAACTGAACCTGCTCGGTACACCCCATGGCATTGAAGTAGTTATTTCCGAGATAAAATTCAACTCCGGTGGAAGAGTTGAAGGATCTAGACCCGTTGGCGAAGAAGAAGGGGTCGTAAACGGGGGAAGAGTATGCGACGGCATTCTGAAAGATGATGCAAATGGATAAATCTACATCATCAAGGTTGAATGGCTCGGCTGCCCAAATTGCGGACTTCATTATTCCATACCAGAGAAAACAGCTATTCAGTGAGAAGTCGGTCAATCACTTGCAGGCGTGAGTTGGGAATGATGATGTCGTCTGACCTTCCATAGTAGCCACTTCCGTAGGCTTTTTCAAGTTGCTTGGGAGTGAGAAAGCTGTAGTCTTCATTGATTAGATCTGTGAAATTCACATTCATGAAACCGCTTGATTCATCTTGGGAAATATTGGCGAGATCGGCGATAGTGACGGGTGCGCATGTGAGCTTCTTCCTAATACCGACCCTGTCACCAACCGGAGCATTTATCCCTAAATGCGTGTGAGAATCCAATATCCCAGAATCCCAGGCCATGGCGGCATCGGAAGAGGAAGTGCTGTTGGATATGCATCTGCTCTTCCCTTTAAACGGACAGGGCTGCTTGCTGGTCGTGTACGGGAGGCTCCTCATGGGAAACTGAGACCGGGGAATCAAAATGGACTCGTCATCCGAGTAGAATATCTTGGCATAAGCACGTGCATCCATGGCATCTTGCGCAACCACGCTCAGCGATTCGACACTGCTGTCAAAAGTAGCATAGAGAGCAGTCCAGTTGAATTGCCACCCGCCACAAGCCACCGGGTTAGCCAAAACGGTCGCGTCCGAGTTCTTGTCCGTCGCAACTCCGGAGATGAAGGTACCCGCGAGGGTGAAGAGGATCAAGCAGAGCGATGCGAGGCTTATGATTGGTATCAGCCGCGCACCTACTCGGGACGATGTCCCATCCCAGGCGCGATAAAGGAAAAACCCGTCTGTAATAGCTGAAGATGCAGAAATGCTATTGCGTAGTAGCGCCTGGATCTGGGCATGAGCCGGATCCTGTCGACTCCTATCCTTGACTCGGTACTGGTGGAGCGCGTACGCGAGCATTGCCCACAACCTCGTGCCGGCCAAGGAGACCAACAGGGTCATGGCAGAGATGAGGTATGCGCCCCATGTTGTTGAGATGGTGAGGGTATGCTGATTAACTCCCTCATGAGAATAGTCCCTCCATAACCCCGTGTAGACGGATATGTTTGGCATGGTGACACACAATGCCAAGAGCAGGTGGAGGGAGCGCAAAAAGCCAAGACAAACCAGGACTGCTTATGAGTTTCGGCGTTAGGCCGCCCGGACTTTAGTATGCACCCTCTTGCAGGATCGAGGCCGCGTGCGATGGGGACTTGAGAGCCATGTTGCTTTTTGATTGGGAGGGGAAATGAGCCGGACCTTCAGCCGCAATCATGCGTTATGCCTAATTCTGCTAGTTAAGACGCGCCGTGGCTGTAAGGGATCCACGCGCGCCGGTGCAAGTGTTGCTGATTCTTGAGACTTGGCGATAATTTAGCCATCTACAGATATCTCCTGCTGGGGAATAGGAAACAGAGGCTATAGAATTTGCATTAGCTGAAGGTTCTTGTTCAAATTCGTGGTTTACTTGATCGTGTCAAGGAAGTAAAACCCCAGAAACCCGCCATTGCGGGGACGATGTGGATACTAGTCCTGTTCTCTCCCTAACTATTGGCTATTTAGCAGCATGGATTCTTGACCCAACCAGTTTTGGGGTGATCAGGTGGCACCCTAATGGTATTGGGTAATAAACGCGGAATAAATGCCGAACTTGGATGTCCAAGGTAGAGATGCCATGTCAAGGAGAATGCTCACTATCTTCTATCTGCCTTCTGGGTAAATCTCAACAACCTAACAATCTTGGTAGTGAGTCGCTTAATGGAGTAGCTACCTAAAGACTTAGTATGTGGTCACTATGCGTATCTCGGCCCCCGTCTCATGTCCGTTGTGGATGTAAAGATCTCTCATTTTGTCTTTCGCCACTGGGGAATTTCGAATTCAGCCGCCTCCTGCTGAATGTTTTGTGCAGTGAGTTTATTATTGTTGTTTGAAAGGATAGGTCCTTTTATCTATTGATTTGATGTGATACTTTTGTCATTTATTTTATCAAAGTCGTTAATTGTGGGTAAATTCCCGGGGTCAGGGATGACGCAGTTAAGGTCACAAATATAGCAGCTGCTGCCGTATGGTCTGTTGCTTCGAATGATGATTGAATTGTTCTTCTTCTATCTAACTAAGCTAAAGAGAGCCCCTTTTTGGTGTTACAGGAAGCAGGTCATGTGATGCCCTTGATCTCGCTTCCTGCCGCCTTCACGCTAGGCACCTAGCCGGTGCCTTAGGCCTCGATGACTGTAATCCCTTTATGATGAAATCAATGTTCCGACATTAATATAAACTTCTGAGATGTTTGCAACATGTTATCTCATCATAATGAGTGCATTCTTCTATGATTGTTTTCTATGCGCTGTTAGCGGGATACGTGATCTTTCGGTGATCCGATCTTCCGCTGGATATGATACGGCTTGCCGTGCACTTTTTTAATTTTTTTTTAATTTTTGGATAGGTTCGAATTATCCGACGTAGATCACGCTACAACGTTGGAGCTAGGGATAACGGTTTTAGCAAGGAATAGATGTAGGGTACGTCGGATGACCTATCGGCTCGGTCGCCACACCAGATTTAGTCAGATAAAAAAACCTCCGGCCACAACACCACTCTCATTTTGGCAGCAGCCCCGACAGCATTTGCACGCACCACCAGGGGTTGCAGTCCAGCTCTGATTACTTCTGGGCTCGGTATGTGGTTATTCTGCATCAAATCTTTATCCATTTACAAAAACAGCATTCCTTCATCCTTCCCCTTATTGACGGGGAAGGATTGCGCTTTCCCCTTCTCCTTGTCCTTGACCTCTGCCTGATTTGGCGGCCATAAGCGAGCAAGCCTGAGTTCCGCAAAGGGGGATTCGCCTAAAATTGACCAAGTTAAGATTCAACGTGGAAGCGTTCTGGGCGCTTTCTGGGCGTTTTCTTCCGCCCCCAGCTACTCAGCAGCACGGCATTGAACAGGACCGATGCCATATTCTTTTTCAATTCTCCGAAAGCGTTGAAGAAGGGACGATGATATCATATACACTGGCTTGTGAATGCTCCTAGGTTTTAAATACGGCCGGAGTAAAGGCGTGATGGCCTCGGTAGTCTTCCGGGGATCAGACTCGTGAAATGTTTTATTGTTCGGAAGCGGAGTCAAAAAGGGGACTACGTTGTGGAGAAGCTTAAATGGTTGCATTGGTAGGTTGCGGAGGTAGACTACTCCATCATCCCAAAAAGGACACGAAAGCACGCAGTTCCATTATGCCAAGGAAAGAGCCCAGTTCGCATCGCAAATTGCGTCATCTGCACCCATTTCGAGTGAAATGATTTGAGTAGACCTGAAACATTGCTGGGCTGGGTAAGTGGGATTGCACAAGTGTCTCGTTGTATTATAGCCCTTTTAATAGCCCGATATTCCGCCATCTATGTCCCTTAAAATGACTTTCGATTGCTACCGTCGCATCAATAAGAATAAGCCCTTGCTCACCACCCAAAGGATTCCCTGTGGATCTCTATACTTGGTCCATCCACCTTAATGTGCTTGGCAGCCTCTGCTGTGACTACATTGGACAAGGCCAACGGACCACATACTGCCACTAGCACGCGACCATCCTTTCCGACAGACTCAATCGACTCACTAATGACTGACTCCACCCTCAGCTTCTCATATTTGAGATCTGGGAGACTGCTGATCGTTTCCGCGTCAGATACCTTCTCGTCGAGCGTTTTTCGCAACCTTTCTATGCCGGCTGGGCCTGTTTGTCCTTCTTCAGTGCTCGAGTCGCGCACAACCACGTTACTGACAAGATTCTCGTCGGATGATGTGTCCGGCATCTGGTCCGTGACATGCACCGTCAATGAAACGTATGACTGGTGCTGCTTCAGCGTTTCAAGGTGCTCGGTGAACCAAGTCAAATTTTCTAAGGAATCGTCAGCATTTTGAATTGATTATGGCAGGGCTTCTTACCTCTTGCTTTTATCGCCCAGATGAATTCAATTTGCTGCTTTGAATCGGAGCCTAGACGATCGAGTAGTGTTGCAACGAGGCCAAAAGTGAACGTGGCACCACTGCCGCCAGCAATCAAAACAATCTTATCGTAATGCGAAGGATCTGGAAATGAGCCGTAGGGCCCATCGAATGATGCGCGGACGGCAATGCCTGGAGATGCAGCAGCATAATCGTGAACTGATTTGGTGAAACCACTGTAGGATTTCAGGACGAGTTCCAATCCCGAGTTCGAGTTGGAAACGATGGTGAATGGGTGACTTTCAAACGGTCGTACTCCGGGGATCCAGACGAAGCAGTGTGAACCAGGTAGAGCCCACGCAAGCCGTCTCTTGAAAACCACTCGAACACCACCGTTGGGCAATGGGTAGAGGGAGGCTGTGTTTCCGGGAAGGTTGTATAACAATCTGGATGCTCTAATGATGCGATCAAGTGCCCAAATACAAACAGCGACCAGTATCGCAATGGGGATCTTGTCAACCCAGTTGGGCCTGTGGAGCGCGGTGAAGACAGCGGCCAAGATGAAGCCCACAATGTGGCTGATGTAGAAGAGTTCGTATCCCAGATGTCTCAAAACTCCCAGACTGAGGATCAGCATGGAAACTCCAGCTGCGATTCCCTTCCAGTTGTCTGGTTCGATCAGCGTATCCCATTTACCTCTACTCCCATCCCAGACCATGTAACCGACGGCGTGCGCGACCATTTGAGCGACCGCAGTGTAGCCGACAACTTGATGGAGGAAGTTGAGCCGATCGTAGGAGTGGTGAGTCAGAATTGCGATTGGGGTGTTCTTCAGGCCAAAGAAAACTGCCAATACCATGTTTGCAGTAGTCATCCTGATTACCTGTTAGTAATTGACGTTTGGAGCCTAGTTAGAATAACATACCATCCGAATCTGGCAGCGAAGTTGCTGGCCTTGCCCGAGTGAACATTGATGAAGCAAAATAACACGTTGAGTCCAAAGTACACCGCCACCAGTAGTGCGTGTCCCAACGATGGAAATCCTGGGACCGGTCGAGCAGCGTATCCATTAAGCCTCCTTTTTTTGGTCAGCCATCAGCACCCACTGGCAAGGATAAAATGCATACCGCGACACAGCCTTGCAAAGTTTGGCACCTGGGAAACGACGCCAGGTAGGCGATGAGTGATACTTGTTGGACAGGTATCTCGCCCAGTGGACAATAATGAACAAGACCATGAGACCTGCCAATACACCAGCGTATATTTTCAGGTTCAACTCGTTCATGAGCTGCCGTGCATTGGGAGGCTTTGCCCCTTTGCTGCGAGGGTCGATCATTTTGGCAAATGGAATAACCAAAGCGAACTGTGGATCTGTGATGAGAACAACAATCACGACAGGGGGGAACTGGCACTGTTATATAGAAAATAAAATTTATTCTCTTCGACACGAGCACGACAAGTCTCGTCAAGGAAAGAAGCAAAACCCTACAACTGCGGTCCAGTAAACAGGCCCCGATTACCAAACCCTCGGTTTCCGAGGCTATCCACATGATAATCCACTCTGCTAAGAGTCACCATGGTTCGATTCAGACGCCAACTACTCCCTATTCCAGAGTACAGGGCTCTAACCAGGGTGCTGCGTGTAAAATACCTCATTAAATGGCTGCAATTACGTCGGTGGGATATTGCAGCCGACATGTCCGAGGCCCAAAATGGAGCCCAAGTTCCGCCGTGGCGTTGATTGATAACTCGGAGGGTACGAAAACGTGGGGGGGCGAACGCAGATCCCAGTCTCCAGATTTTTCCGTTTTTGATAGTCTAACCGTCGATGGGAGGTTCCACATGAGGCTTGGCTGGGATCTAGCTGGGACAAGGTACCACTAATCTGATGCCGATTGATAACTGAAGGCTCCATAAATCAAGCGGGTGCTTCGCGTCGTGGTCATCCTGGCACTGCTGCAGCTTGCCTTTTTGCCTTGGCGATGGCACCTCCACTTGCATGGCGTTAGCGGTGCCGAGTGCCGGAAGTGCTCACATTTGTGTGTCCACCACACGTGGATGGCTTCAGTCGACATTTTTCGACGCAAAACTCACAACTCTGAGATAAATTCATTCACTAGAAGGACCGAATTTCTTTCAACAAATAAAATTGACCTGCTTGTAGCAGAAGGGACTTTGCAAAGCAGATAAGAGTCCCGGTCGATTTATTGGAATTTTTGTTGCAATTGGGTTTCATTGTCAATTCGCCATTGAGTCAACACTGGTTCGGCAAGCCTACCGAGGGCGTGAGAAAAGAAGGTCGAACGTGGGGGTCTCGGCAGAGACGCCTGGGACGCAAAAGGACCGGAATTTTATTCGCAAAGGGCCGGAGTTTAATGCTGGTTAAAGACGGCAGTGGTGCGAGTAACCCGGCGCCCGCACACGTATTGGGATAACTGGGTTCCAACACGACAAGAATCCTCGTCGATATCCCACGACCCTTGCGATTATGATCCTTGCAATTAAGCTCCTCCCGGAACCGGGTTGTAAGGGTATATCCACGCAAATATAACGCTAGAAACGGGAATTCAGCCAATGAGCAAATGAGCATGCCCCAACCCAAGCAACACCACATTGCGGCGAAGATGGTCATGCGAGGGACTGGCGATGTGGGCCTTGGGCGGCGAACCTCCGTTCACATTAGCATCGCGGTGTATTTTCGCGGTATCCACATTCTCACATGAGCCTCCTTAGCACCGTGGTCTAAATGCAGAGCGTGTGGGGTCGTAACTCCGATATCGAAGAGGCGTCACTCTAATTTAGAGCTTAGACGAGTTGACAGCGCTGGCTCGCGTTAGGGCGCAAGCCACGGGATTCGGTCGAGACCTAGCACAGGAGAGGCTTAATACCATCAAGACTAACTATGTAAAGGCTGCAATCTGGCGAGGTTAGGCATCGGACGCCCAACATTGGCGCGGCCAAGGATCAATTGTTTATGCGTACCGCATCTAACTGCTGTTATCTGTTGACTATCTGTTCGCTATCTACAATTCCACCGTGGCCAAAGCAGTTTGAAACCGTGATACTATCACTTGGGCTCGTTGGTGGCACCCAAGTTGAGCATTTCCGCCGTCTGAGACGAGTTCAAAATGATGTTGGCATCCGCATATGCAGCTTCTTGCTTGCGACGGATGCGTCGACCAATAATGGGAACCTTGAGCAAAACGGCGGTCACCTGCTTGCGAAGTGGGAACGTGCCAGTTCTCTCCTCGTACAGCAAACCAGCAACTGTGATCATCAGGGCGATCCAGTACACAATGTATCCAATCACTGACCCGTAAGTTCCAGTGTTTTGCCAGCCGAGGATGGAGTTGAAGACGTCCCACCCATTGTCCGTGTAAGGATTGCAGCAATTGACGTGCCAGATAGTATCCCTAATGTTGTAGGAGCCCGCGCCACTGCCTGATTCGGCGACATCGCCACCAACCCGGGCAGCAAAGCTGTGATACTGCAGCCACCAAATTGCCTTGGAGAACATACCAGCCGCAATCAGATAGAGCACAGCGGTTGAAACGGTCAAGAAGATTTGAATAGAGATCATGTTGCCACCGCGATACAGAAAGAAGCTGATGATGAGAGCAGCAAGGATGCCGCAGACAACGGGCAGTGGAAATGACGACGCAGGGAGGCTCAGAGAGACACCGCCGACAAACACGACGGCCTCGATTCCCTCACGAAGCGTGGTGACAAAAGGCAAGATAAACATGATGTGTCTTCTCGACCAATCCCCTAGCCGTGAAGACTTCTTCTTTTCTGACTGGGTCCGCTCGGCGATGGACTGGGCAATCTTGACCCGCCACTTGTCCTTCATCTTGTTGATTCTCAGCAAGGCAAGGCCCATGACTGAGATGATGATGGTGGCGATGAGGTAAAAGATGCCTTCCCAGAGAGCTTCAGACTTGGTCCAAATGTTGCTGCCCAGACCATAGAAGACGCCAATGAATGCGCCACCAATGACCAAGCAGATAAAGACACCAGAAAAGGCGCCAACCCAGACCTGCCGGACAAGGCGCTTATAGACAGCCTTGTCCTGGTCAGGCCCTCCAAGGCATTGCTTGAGAAAGGAGAGCAAGACAGACAGGATGATGCCCGCCTCGAGACATTCTCGAAAGATGATGAAGAAGATTTGAACGGCAAAGACGCTCTTCGCCATGGTTGACAGATGGCTGAGAAGTAGGGTATGTGGACAAGAGGATGGGTGGGGGAGACGGAGTGATGATTCGCAGGTGCGGCGAAATGGATTGATATGTGTGTCTCTGATCATCTTCTGGGCCAAGTTTCTCCGCGTGAGAGATTCTGAACCGCCACGCATGGCTTGACGCCCGTTCGGAAGGCCGACAAACGACCGAGGCTGGCTGCTACGCTACAGCTCCATGAGATCATCAAATCAGATGAGGATCCCAGCCGCAACCGGCAATGGTTCATGGGGTTATGCATCAATTGCTCCCCCCATCGTGGCCCGCATCCCGGTGGATTTTGCGTGCCGTCTTAGCCGCTCCCCAGATCAGTGCATCCAACACCAAGCCTGCAGCCATACACAGCCCGGGAACGATACACACGCTAGAGCCGTGCCCCCCAATCTTTTCCCTGCCGATTGATAAAAAAAAAAAAGCCTCGCGTTAAGCATTCAGAATTTTATTGTTTAGCTTATTTTTACGCAATTTCGGCCAATCCCCTAGCGGGCCAGGGATCGCGTGGCGTGAGGGCCGCGTTGGGACCATTTGCCCTCCACGCAACCACGCTCGGGAGCCGCTTCGGGCTTTTGTCTCGAACTATGCTAGGCCACTATCAATCGCATCATATCTGATTAGCAGGCACGATTAATAAAGACGCCCGTCTCATGCAGGTCCTTGGCGGCTGCGACGCATATGAACACCTGGGTCCTCGTATCCGCCACCATACAAGCCTTGGGCTCCGTTCACCTCGCCTCCCCCCATCACCGTCCCTTTTCTTTCGAATTCTCATCTTCTCTCCCTTCCAATGGTGAATTTGGGCTGGGTCTGCCGGCTTGGCCTTCTCGCCTTGACGGCCTCGTGCTGTCAGGCTAAGACGGTCACATATGACTTCAACGTCACTTGGGTGAATGCCAACCCCGACGGCCTGGGAGCAAGAAAGGTTGTTGGCATCAACAACAAGTGGCCTTTGCCAATCATTGAGGTTGAAAAAGGTGACAGGCTTGTTGTCAACATGTACAACGGGCTTGGTGATAAGTCATCCTCGATCCATTTCCACGGCATGTTCCAGAATGGCACCAACGAGATGGATGGGCCATCCATGGTCACTCAGTGCCCTGTGCCCCCGGGTTCTAGCATTACCTACAACTTTACTGTCGAGCAGAACGGCACCTATTGGTACCACTGCCACACGGAGTACTGCTACCCCGATGGCTACCGCCAGGCCCTGATCGTCCACGACAGTGATGCATACTTTGCTAATGAGTATGATCACGATCTGACATTTACCATCTCTGACTGGTACCACGAGCTGATTGAGGACCTTTCCAAAAAGTTCATGTCACTCTACAACCCCACGGGAGCTGAGCCAATCCCCACATCCTTCCTTCTCAATGATGCGGTCAATTCCAGCTTCCACGTTGAGCCCAATTCCACATACCTCATCAGGGTGATCAATGTCGGCTCCTTCGTTGGTCAGTACTTTTACATTGAGGGACACTCGTTCAAAATCGTGGAAATCGATGGCATCTACACCGAACCGACGGAGGCGTCCATCATCTATCTCTCCACAGCCCAGCGGTACACCATTCTCTTGGACACCAAGAATTCAACTGCCAAGAACTATCCAATCGTCACGGTCGCTGACTCGACGCTGCTGGATAAAATACCTTCTGACCTTCAGCTCAATAACACCAATTGGCTGGAGTACAACAAAAACGCCGACCATCCGGAGGCCACCATGAGCGTCGCAGACAGCACGGGATTGGACCCGTACGACGACTTCAAGCTCGTTCCATATGACCGCATGGCTCTCCTGCCGGAGCCTGATCGTGAAATCGACGTTACCGTGTACATGAACAATCTGATGGATGGAGCCAACTATGCCTTTTTCAACAACATCACTTACACAGCGCCCAAGGTTCCCACCATCTTCACCGTCATGTCGTCCGGGGACCAGGCGGACACGGCAGAGATCTACGGCGACAACACGCATGCCGTGGTGCTCAAGAAGAACGAGGTGGTGCAGATCGTCGTCAACAACGCCGACACCGGCGCGCACCCCTTTCATCTCCACGGCCACCAGTTCCAGGTGATTGAGCGGTCGCCATCGTACGGGCTGTCATTCTACAGCCTAGCCGACGCCACCGACCCGGTGCCATACGACGCAGCTAATCACACGTCCTTCCCAGCGTACCCCGCGAGGCGAGACACGGTGGTTCTCCCGCCCAACGGCCACATGGTGCTCAGGTTCGTGGCCGACAACCCGGGCGTCTGGATGTTTCACTGCCACATCGATTGGCACTTGGCCTCGGGCTTGGCGATGCTCTTCATCACGGCGCCCCTGGAGATGCAGAAGAGCCTCAAGATTCCTCAGAACCACTACGACGTGTGCGAGGCTGCGGGCGTGCCCTACCAAGGAAACGCGGCCGGCAACACGCAGGACCTTCTGGACCTGACCGGCGAGCCGAGACAGAAGGGCTGGATCCCAGACGGCTTCACGACGCGCGGCATTGTCGCGCTTGTCTTCTGTGTCATCGCAGCCATTCTCGGAATCGGCAGCATCTTTGTGTACGGGTTAGCAGATCTCAAGACCAATAGTATCACGCTGTAGGGCGCCCGGGTGGAATGAGGGGGCATGCCCGTCCGTGCGGTGAGCGCTGGAGGCTGTGGCACTGCCACCATCAGAGCAGTAGGGGGTGGATTAGAACAGGTAGCTTTTCTTATAAGTTAATTCCATCGTTTTTTTGACTTTACCAAGCGGATGGGAGTGTGAAACGGATAGCGTGCTGAACTGCCACACAGGCAGGTTGTAGATGATTATCAACCAGGTCGGAGACGTGGAAAATCAGAGCGCATATCTTATCTGTGCAAAGTGCATCCTTGAACTCGATCGTTTCATCATGTGCAAGGTTTGGGGCAAAAAAGTCTCATCTCGGAACAATTTACCACAGGCAAGGTGAGGCAAAGCCACCCCAATTTAGGGTCGGAGATGGGGCGGAGATACGCGGTGGATAAGGTTGCACCCAGCAGCGAACACGAGAGTGACGTGGTGAGATGAAGCACTGATGCCGCGAGCAGCCAATGGCTGGATTTAGGCTGGCCATGAGTGCACGCGCGAGGGGTCAATCATGAGCTTCTCGGCGCTAAGCGAGCATGTAGCTGCCTTCAAGTATGCTTGAATGCCTGATCAAAGCAATCACCAACATCCAATTTCTAAGCTCCCGCTGATGCTCTAGCCTGCTCAGCCTCGGCACTGACGCCTCCGTTTAGACAAGCGAGCGGTACCAGCAGCGCCACCGCTCACGAACCGTTTGCCCAAATCGCCACCTCCCTCGCCGTCGCCTTATTAGACATCTCTGAACATCGCATAAGAGTCTGTGATAGAGACATCTAAAACGGACTGAGCTGCCATCTCCCAGAGGTCGGACCGCTTCGATACTCGCCAATGCTCCAATAAGCCCGGGCTTGGTCTGGAAACATGTCAAAAAACTCATGCTCGAAAAACAAGATTCCTGCTCAGCCTAATACTAGTAGTGTGGGGAAGCAGCACTCGTGTCGGTAAGTCGGATCTCGCCAGATGTCTTGGCTTTTTTGACATTCCTTCTTAATATCGGAATTTTCCCTAATTGATCCAATTCTTAGCAACTGTGCTACGACTGTGACTCCTGTCTGGAGGAGATCACCCACCGGAGGGCTTTTGTGTAATGCGTGCGGTCTCTACCTCAAGCTTCGCAACACTCATCGCAAGATCCCAAAAGCGCACAGCAACAAAGGACTTCCGCCCATCGAGGACATCGAATCATGCGCTTTGCTGATTGACGATGCTAGCTCCAATGACCCCGATGCCTCTGACAAGGAGCCGGCGATAGGAACATGCCCGGGCAACGGGTTCTGCAACGGAACGGGAGGAAGGCCCAGCTGCGTGGGATGCCCCGTGTTAAACAACCGGCTTCTGAGGGGTGTCGCAAAACCACAGTCCTCTCAAAGGGACAAATCATCAGCTCCAGCAAATGCACGCGGTGGAAAACATACCAACCACGATGACGCCGAGGCCCAAGAATCAGTCAGCGAGAGCAAATGCCACAACTGCAAAACATCCATCACTTCCATGTGGCGGCGAGACAACAACGGATATAGGATATGCAATCCATGCGGTTCGTGCGCCAACGCCCGGCCGCGGTTCCTACGCTGACACGTTTTTTAGGCCTGTTCTACAAGTATCACGGCTACCACAAGTCCAAATCAGCGCAGCACAAATCGACCATCAGGCGGAGAAGACGAGTAGCTCCGGCGACGCCGCCAGACGACGATGCGCAAAGCGTTGTTGTTGAGGTGCAGCAGCCGGACCTGCCTCCCGCCGCAGAAAAAGCAACTAAAAACGCCTTCCCATCCATCGCCGCCGCCCCGTTCCCCCGCAAAAAGCTCATGACGATAGAGCCTGAGCCAGGGATATACTCGAGCGTCCCCTTCACATCATCCGTCTTTCCCAACTTCGGGGATCACCTCAAGCCCCTGCCTGCGCATAACCTGCAAAGGCTCCATGACCGCAATAGCATCGCACTGGGAAGCTCACACAGAGCCTTGGTATATCCACCGCCCCCACGCTCGTCAATAACGTGAAATTTTACTCTTTTTTTCAACTTTTTTTTTTTTAGCACAGGGAGAAAAGACGGTTATCCGCATCGTGCTGCTTTTAGTGTGTGTTTAGACTGAGCGCGTGCGGCTGCTCGGCATGAGAAAATCCAAGGATTACATGTACATAGCCATATTTGTCAAATGACAAAGCCGCATCTGAATCAAAATGAAATAAAAAAGCCATTCTTTCATGGCATTGACACTATCATGACTTCCAGCAACCCAGGGTTGTTTCCCACTGTGAAAATGCGCGTATTAATCTACCCTCCACAATCGGCGCTTCTCTCACTGTGAGAAAAGATCCCTGTCAAACCCCTGGTCGCGTGCGGTCCATACTAGATGGTCCCACCCTTCCACTAGGATCGTCCCCATCCAGCCATCCTGTGGCGGCATTCCCCCCGCCAATCGCTTGCTCCGAGAGACAGCTCTGCTCATGTGCTTACGCCCAGACGTGGTCAGACTTGCGGACGCCAGAATGACTGCAGCTGAGCAGCTTGAATTAAGTATATTCCTGATACATACTATACTATCGGGTAATTCGGGTCGGTGAAATTCGTCCTAATGCGTCCTGATCAACTAATGGCGTCCCTTGGCTAGTCCCCCAGGCCTAGCCCCCACGTACAAAGGGGAAAAAAAATCACAAAGAGGCCGCCAGCTTTTTTTGTGTCCTCCAGCTGAAAAAGCAAAAGCATCAACTATTTAAACCCCGTCAACAAACCGTCCATCTCTTCATGTTATGGCCAAGTAGCATCTGGCTTCTTCCCTGGAAGCATCATGCGGAACGACCAGCCCTGCAGCTGATGAAGCTCTTTTACAACTTTGGCCAGCCACGACGTCGCAACAATTGGTATCCAGAACTCGCAACGCTTCGTCTTGAGAATCTCCGTCCCGGCGGCCCACGATTGCTTCGCATCTTCCTTGTCGCCCATGCGCAGCTGGACGTGAGCCATGGACAAATGAATGATGGAAGCAACGAAGCCGTGCTTTGCCTTGAAGGTCACGAGCTGCTCCATCTCCTGCAGCGCAAACTTCCACCTCTCCAACGCCTGATCCCACTGCAGCTGTTCGTGAGCTATTCGAGCCACAGCCATGAGTGTTCGCATGTGAAGGATTTGGTTTGTCAGGTCATCCAGCTCCAGCGGGCCAACCTCGGACAGCTTCTGAAGTATTGATGCAGCAACGTCCAGCCTGCCCTGCCCAATCTTGGCGTCTACTGACGACAGCATTAAGCGAACATAGGCGCGCCCCGTTGCTTCTCCCTCGCCAATCTGCTCCAATTCCGGAGTGAGAATGTCCATTGCCTTGTCAAACTCGCCGACCTCGCAATCCATGTCTGCGAGCCTGGAAACGATGAGACGCCGGGTTATGGAATTTGCTGGAGCTGTTTTTGCCTCGTTCAAGCGCAAGTACTGATCTAGAGAGCTCTGCGCAGCCTGAAAGTCGCCTACAGAGAGGAGATACTTTCCGACGGCGCTCTGGAGCCTGAAAGCAACCTCTGATTCCAGAGTCGACAAAGGAAGCTGCCCTTCCCAGCCGTAGATGTTTGCAGGCACGTCGTCATCGTAGCGTTTTATCTTGTTGTCGATTTGAGAGATGTGAAGCCTGCCTCTCAACGCATGGTCAATGCGAGTAGTGGGCTGTTGGCTCCGGGAAAGGAAATTGCGAATTTTTGTGTCCGCCTTAGTGATATCTCCTTCCAATCGGTGCACAAAACTTTGGAATAGTGCAACCGACGCATGTAGATGATATGGCATAGATTTGCTCAAGTACAACTTTGCTCGTTCCAGAGCTAGACGGCGTATGCTTAGAGAGTCCCGCTCGGCAAAATAAAGAAGGGCTTCCACCAAGTGCATTCTTAGTGAAGGAGCTACTTTGCGTTGATCTATTGTCCCTTCTAATAATTTCCAAACGGCTGTTTTAACTGGCACGGACCTGTGTCAATAGTAAGCGCCAGGCCGCGTATAGGTGGGTAGGGATAGGCTCGTCATACCAATCAGTGTTGCACTCATAACAAGGCGGAGAAGCATAGCAAATCAACCTCAATGCGAGAACCGATAGTTCCTCTGATACTTCAGGCAACAGAATGTCCTGGAATGACGATTTCAATTCAGAGCTTATGGATAAAGTTACCACTCCATCATCCAACGCGCCCTTTGATATACCCGGATGCGTGGCAGCGTCCGCTAAACATGTCTCATCTGACAGCAGGCTTATGATATCGATGGGAAGGCCAAATGAGGCTGCCGTGGTGCTTTGCATTTCGCCTTCGAGACTCCAGCGCCGCTGGGGCTTAGATAGACTCTGGAGAAGCACCAACGGTACATCTTTTCCTCCAAGGGCATGTAGGAGCAGCAACACTTTTTCGGATCCGGGGAGGATATCGCTGTAGTCGGAAAATAGATTGAGATACGAGGCTGGTAATGAGGGATCTGGAGCTATGATTAATACTGGATCCCGCGGGAAATTGGACCAAGCATAGTTGTAAGGCCAGTAAACTCAAAACAATCAAGATGTATCAAACGCAATAGTTGTCCTGTATCAAGCCGACCAAAATAGAAAACAGATCTACTAACCATTCAGCTGGGTTAATAGCAACTGTTGCACAAAGCTATTATAGTCCGACTGCTTGGGCCGGATGGATTTGAGGTGATTAAAAATTTGTTCATCATCTATATTAATATATCTCTCGTAGCTGCACCGCGTTAGGATTGCAGACCAGACGTTGCAGACTCACTTACGTCGAGGCGGGGATGTCTAGTGGCAGCCAGAATATTGATCCGATGCTGCCCAGCTTACGTGCCATTTTGATGTACTTCCTGCCCGCGTAGCGCAGGTCGGCATAGTTCTGGCCATCGACGAAGCGCGAGATCTGGAGCGGTACGGAGGCTTCAGGATCCAGCCTGGACCTGAGGAAGATGGCCATGCAGACCAGCCGCCGGCGCAACTCTGCGTGGACGTTATCATCAGAAGGAAGCCAGAAGCCCTCGACGTCGTCTTTAAATCTCTCAAAGACGGCGTCTATGCGAGCTGTGTCGATGGACTGGATGGAGAGGACCTTGATGGTCCGGTGGTTACTTGGCGTGATGTGATACTGGAGGTCGCGGGCAAAGGATTTCGACTTGGAGAGAATGGACCAGACGGCCGTCAGGTGTTGGTTGAGCGAAGGGGTGAGGTTCTTGGCCTTGGCCTCATCGAACTCGCTCGCCAGGTGGCGGATGGCGCTGCAGAGACACGGCTCCATAGAGATTGCCAAGAACAACATCGATTTCTGAGGATTTAGAAATGGGCGCCAAGGCCGGTGCTTAAGTGATAGTGCAACCCCAACCTCAGTGAGGCTGTGCAACTACCAATGATGAGCGCAATTTAGGCGTTGACCAATGCGTCAAAATATTAATCCGGCCCGTGTAACTTGTATCGACCTGATTACGTCAAGAGAAATAAACCAGACACCCGAGTATACCGTTCCAATGTAGGCGAAGGCTTGGTTAGTAGCTGTTCGTTGCCGACTCGTCGTTTATGGATGATACCTGTCGAGACGGCGAGTCGTGGCGAACGACACAGCATTTACAGGCCAGGGGAAGCTTTCTTGCTTAAGCCCGACTGGTCCGACTAACAACGAGCCTTGATAAATTAAACCTGTGTAACCGAAAGCTTGGCATTCTTAATCCTTTACACGCTATTGACTAAGCAAGCGCCAGTCCATTAACGTCCAAACCTCACTCTTTTTTATTTTATTTTACTTGGCCCTTTCTGAATCAAGGCTGTCCTTGTCTACGAACAGCGCACGAACACAATTGGGGTCGTAATCATTTGCCCAGTCCTGGACCTGCCCGGCTCCCGGAGACCGAGCGCGCAGAAGCACCAACTCACTCTTCTAGAACTAACAAGGAGATCGTCGGCAGTTCGGTCCCAACGAACGTCTCCACCGCATATGGTGAGCTATCGCGATCGGATTGGCTCCGAGGATTCATCCCGCGGACAAAGAGCAATGCCGCACTATTTCCGTCTGCCGAGCTACCGAGAAAGCCGGTTTCTTGACCTGACGACCAACCTGCCGACAGGGCGTGTTTGTGATATTTCGGGACTATCAACAGCGCCATGAGCCAAAAAAGCAATATCATCGGATGTTTCAACCTGACGAGGGCAAAAAGGAAGTCGGTTCCGACACAGCCTTGCGCCAATTCATGCCCTCTTCTCTCCCCCTTACGGGCTACGCCTGCTTCTCCTTCCCCAAACTTGGGTTGAGCAAACTAGTTTGAAGACATCTGGACCAGGCCGCACGTGCGTGATGTGATGTCAAGCGTGGCGTTGCTCTAAAGCCCGGCCCACCCATACCAGCCGTACAGACGCGTAAGCTACGCGGAGTTACTCGGATTACGCGCAAAGGTCATGTCTATACGGACCAGATGTGCAAGACGCAGCTCAGGCCTCAAGATGCTCTGTCTTGTCTTGCAACCCGGAGCCACGGAGAGGCGCTATGGTTGCGCCAATCACGACGTGCGCACTGATGGGTCCTGGCGTTCTAGACGCATTCTCACTGTGAGAAAAGCACCGGCGCCATGGCGTAATCCACTTGGCACATGGCTCCCCGCAACATGTTTTTCGGATTTGGCTCGCAAATACGAGCCCCTGGACAGGACGCCCCAACACGGGAACCAACACGCGCGGGCCTTCCCCTGTCCGGCACATTGATCGACTACCTCTTCCCGCCATTCACCACGCCCGGGGCCGTTTATCAGGAGCTTTTCCTTCAGGCAGCCGTCATGGTCGCCGTTAGCCTGCATCCTGGCTGGCGGAAAGGCGAGCTTGTGGTGGCGGAGCAGTCGAGGACGCGTAACGATGGTTGTTGAGCCTCAAAGCTTAGCATAGCTTAGTCGACTTTAACGCAAAGTCTCTGCTGTTGTCATGCCCCCCCTTTTGCCGCCCTTGATCAGAGCGTTCGGATGCACGCCCAGGCGAGCCAAGAGATGCACCCCGCGGGGAAGCCACTAGGCTATCGGAATTGCACTTCTACGCCATGTCCGACCCTTACTCGCCTGATTCGCATATTAGTTTTTATTTGTTTCGGCTAGCTGACGTGTGAGCTTTGGGGCTCAGCCTCGCACTGTCTCAGGAATAACCCTAAACATAGACATATGCGGGAAAAAGCTTGATCTATTGGGACCAGACCACAACTGCTCGCTATAATGAGAGTGGGCTCGCCCATCGTCCCGCAGATCGCCCCGAAAGAGCAACCCCCCCCTTCCCTTCCACAGTGCCCTGGCGAGATGCCGCCGAACCATGATACGGCGGCCACGCCCCGTGGAGCCCCTGTCTGTTTCTTCATGCGCCTGGTGTCGGAATTAATCAATTGTCAGATGCACTCCGATGCCCCCTTGTCCTATCATCTGAGTTGGACTACCTCCCAGAAAGCACAAACGGAGCCCTAGTAGCGAGCATAGCCACAGTCAAACACCCCGTCGCAATCAAACCGGCCAGCCACCTTGACGGTGTACCGGATGACTTAACTGTGACGGCGTTGCGGACGACTGGTCGCCACACGCGACCTTGCTTTGTGATGCATTCTTACCATCTTGCGGATAAAAAGAAACGAGTCGAGTCTACTTACACTCCCAGATCAAGCCTCCTTTTCATTGCCTTTTATTATTCAGCTGTAGTCCAGGAGCAGCATGCCCTTGTATCACAAGATGAGCGGCTCCTACTCTGGCTCGAAATCGCAAATAGCGCCCAAGCTTGCATTTTCCTACTTCTTTGACTGGCTCCTCCTCATCATTGTGGCAGTCGTCGCCACGATTCTGGGAAAGCTTGATCCGAACAAGAGGCCGTTTTCTCTTACAAACCCTGACATCTCGTGCGTCACCAAAACCAAGGAAGAAGAAACCCACCAACAATTGCCAGATTGGCAGGGTGAAACTGGCAAGCTAACTTGGGATGTAACAGGTTCCCGTTTACCCAGCACGAAACGGTCCCCCTCTCTCTACTCCTGGTCCTATGTGCCGCCGTTCCCTTCGTTGCTATCCCTATCGTCGTCCTTGTCCTGGTGCCCGGAAGAGCGGCAACAAGAAACCTGACGCGGCGCCAGCTGTGGATGCAAAAGCTATGGGAGATTCACGTCGGGTGGCTGGGCCTTGCCGTGTCTCTTGTGGCGACGTGGTTTTTCACCCAGTCCATGAAGAACATGTTCGGCAAGCCACGGCCTGATCTGCTGGCCAGATGCGACCCGGACATTGCCAACGTGAGCAAGTACGTCGTGGGCGGCTACGAAAACGGCTCGCTGTCCGGCCAGCTGGTCTCGGCGAGCATTTGCCGCCAGACCGACTCGGCCAAGCTGAATGATGGCTTCTGCAGCTTTCCCAGCGGACACTCTTCTGCAAGTGCCGCAACGCTGGTCTATCTGACCCTGTTCTTGGCCAGCAAGCTGCGAGTGGCCTTTCCAATCTATCCGCCTGTGGAGCGGACTGGCTCGAGCCTGGAGGCAGGGTTACAGTCTCCTTCGGAGCGACCATCAAGCGCCGCTGCATCTCCCGTATACCTGCTCCTTCTTACACTCGTGCCGTTCTGTTTGGCTGTATTCATCAATGCCTCACGATGGTTCGATTTCCGACACCACGGCTTCGACATCCTATTCGGTTTCTTGATGGGGACCGCCACCTCCATCTACAGCTTCAGAACCTATCACTTGCCCATCTCGAGCGGTGGAGGTTGGGCCTGGGGACCACGGAGCCTCACGAGGGCCTTTTGGGCCGGTGTTGGTGTTACGGGCTATGTTGCACATGACGCGGATCATAAGCCTACACACGAGGAATTGTCCCAGCCTCTGGACACTTCTTATCAGTCACAATACCAGACACAGGCTCCGCCGCACTTCACAGGGGACATCGAGATGCACGGGATGCAAAACACATACTCTCGCTAGACAGGCTACGCCCAGAGATATTTGACCTGCCGGGAGCTTAGTGAGCGCCATATAGTTTGGTAATTACGCCAGGGTCTCTGGCATTGCCAAGGGGAAGGAGGGGCATTTGAAAATAAGCTTCGAAATTAGGTCCGATTACAATATCGTGCATTGGTATAGGGTATATAGTATGATTTTAAACTATGGTCGAGCGCAATCGCAGCTGCAGTCTGTGCGATTTCTGATAGAAAAAATTGCATAATATTGATTCAATTTGGTCTCTAGCTTCAAACCTTACTAAACAGAAATACTTGTCCTTGAAAAGGAACCCATGTGCTCATCCAACTTTGGGCTGTTTGCCAACTTTTTGAGTGTTGGCGGCGGTAGGAACCCAACCCGCGCTAGGAATTCTACACTCCTCATTACTGCCACCTGTAGCTTTACTGATGTGTGGCCGTTGATTGGCTCATGATGGCCAATTTTGGTGTCTTGACGCGTGTTCTGGCTCTCAATCATGTGTGCCAGTGGCCACAGAGGGTGCGTCTCCCTTTGGGCCTCGATGTCGGCACGGATGGCTGCCAGCCATTCTGAACCGCTCTTGGGCTCTAGCGCGTATCCCATGTACCCTAGAATATCCCAGAAATGCCTCCACAGCATGCCATCCGCAGCGCACGTCACTGTCGCCGAGGGCTGCAGTGCCGCATTGACAATGTCGGTGGCCATGGTGGCCGCGTCTGAGACGGGCAGCCATTCATCCGCCATGTCGGTGTTGTAGGCGCCCAATCTGACACACGCCAGCACCAACCGCCAGATATAGTCGTCCGAGTTTGCGACGCCCTCGGTCGAGGTGCCGACGACCAGGCCTGGGCTCACAATTCCCACGTGGCCGGGCCTGGACCTGTCTCGCAGCGCTGCCCTTCTCACCACTGCCTCGGCGACAAACTTGGTTTGGCTGTACCCGTTCGTGTGCCCCGAAGATAGCTCCTCCGCCATCAGCTCCTCGCTTTCGTTTTCGGGCGCCCATTGCCGGCCACCAGTAACGTAAACGAAACCAGTCTGCGGCCTCGCTACGGCGTGCAGCAGCAGTGCAACAGTAGAGCCCACATTGACAGCCTCCAGGTCTCGGAAGCTGCCGCCCCAGTGCACCACGGCGCCGTCGTGGATGATGGCGTCGATGAGATGGCTCTCAGACAGGGCCGAGTAGTGAGCTGGGCTCAGCCCGAGGTGCGGACGCGCCAGGTCACCCTGCCACACCTGCAGCTTATCGGCGTGGAACTGGGTCCACCACAGAGCCTTTCTCGCAGCATCAATCACTCGTCCTCTTGCCGAGTCTGCTGTTTCGCCCCGTGCGAGCGCGATCACGGTCCGTACCTGTCCGTGCTCTAGCAATTGACGCAGGATCTGCGTTCCGATGAAGCCGGTCGAGCCGGTAAGGAGAACCACCAGGGATTTGCTGTTTCGGGATGCCATTTTGCCAGCACGCTTCGCCACTGATGCTTGCGTGTCCGCAACTGCGGCGTCATGTTTAAGAATCTCGGCTATAAGATTGATGGCGTCTGACTCCTGTGTCAAGCTATGCTCCGACGTGCCGTTCACGCCATTGGCTTGCAAAGAAGATATGGTGTGAGCCAGGGTCCTGATGGTTGCCTTCCTGTCCGTTAGTTGCCTAATGCTGATTTTGACATGATATTGGCGAGATACAAAGTACATCAGCGACATTAGGCTCACAGAGTCAAGGCCACATGAGTGCAGTGGTAAATCTTGGTATTGCCTTTTTCGGGCTGACGTGGTGCCATCGCACCCCAGACTATCTCGAACCCACAAAGCACACATGGAGTAGATTCTTTCAGCTAACGCATATGCTGGCTGCTCAGTCTCCAATATTTCGCTGTCAGCAGCGAGAATTTGCTGGCCGTTTTCCGATGTCATGAGTGTGTTCCCCGAAGCACTAAATTGAGCCGATAACCAGAGTTGGCGCAATCTCCGTCGGTCTGTTTTCCCGGTAGGAGTAAGAGGTATTTGTTGAATGGAGAAAAGTGCTGTTGGGATCATGTAATTTGGTAATTGTTTTGCTAGACTGCCCTCAACATCCGATGCCATTGCAAGCAAGGTAGCTTCAGCATTATTGGCCTGATCATTGTCGTGTTCCAAAAATGCCACTAAGATGGAGCTTCCGTTACCCTCCGTGGGTGGAATGGCTTCAGCGATAACCTGCTTTGCCTCTGGAAAGCAATGTTGGATAGCATTTTCAACTTCTGTGAGCTCGACTCGCTGACCCCGGAGTTTGACTTGTGTGTCTTTTCGCCCAATAATTGTGAGACCACCATCACTGTTGTATCGAACCAGGTCTCCGGTTTTGTAAAGTCGTCGCTTGTGCCTCTCCGACTCGCCAGGAGTACCCTCAAGGAGCCATTTTGGCGGCTCGATAAAGGCAGCGGCTGTCTTACCAGGATCATCCAGGTAGCCATCTCCGACTAGCGGACCTTCCAGAAGGAGTTCGCCAACGCATCCGGGCGGAAGTAGGCGATTGTGGTCATTAGGATCAACAATCCACGTCAAAAGACCAACGCCCTTTCCGATGCTCAGTGCTTCTTGTGGACTTGACGCATTGGCGTTCATTGTGCTCGTAATGGTACATTCTGTGGGCCCATACACGTTAATTACTCGCATCTTGTGCCACCAGCGCTCAATGTGCTTGGTCTGGATCATTTCGCCGCTGAGAATAACTGTGTGAACGCTCGGAACTTGGCTTGGGTGTAGCAGCTGAGAGACTGTCGGGGTGAGATCCAAAAAGTTTGCGCGTAGAGATGAAATGCTGTCAGCTAGGTTCGTTTGGCGATCTTGATCGCTTGGCACGCACAAACAGCCACCCGAGACAAGCATGCAAAGTGTGCTTGAAATGGATGGATCAAAGCTGTACGAGGAAAAGTCATACACCCTTGACAGCGGATCAAACCCATAATGTTCTATTTGATGGCGAAGGGCCGAAGAAATGTTTTGATGCGTGATGAGCACTCCTTTGGGGTTCCCTGTTGTTCCAGAGGTGAAGATGGCGTAGGCAATGGATGAAAGAGCTGGCATGGACAACTGTTGAGGTTGGTCGCTCAAGTGCATAACAGAACTGGAGTCGACTACGATTGTATCTTGACACAGCCTTGAGCTCAACGGTCTGTTTTTGGCCGAGGAAACAATCATTCTAGCCTTGCATTGCGTGACGATAGCGTGTAGTCGCTGCTCAGGAAGGTCGGAGTCCAAGAGTACAAACCCTGCGCCTGCTTGAAGAACCGCGACAATGGCCACAGTCGTCCACATGGATTTCTCAAAGCAGAGAGGTACAAGCATTCCTTCAACAACGCCAAGCTTACACAATTGTCCGGCTAGTCTAGAGGAAAGCGTTGTCAGTTCAAGATATGTTAAATCGCCATCCCAGGCACACACGGCTGGTGCGCTCGGTCTCAAATGGGCCTGTTGTTCAATCAACGAATAGACATATTGTTTCGATGGCGATGGAAGCGACTCATTCCATGCCCAAATATCTTCCAAGTCCCTGGAGGTCATTATTGTAATATTCCCAACAGCGTCGTTTGGTTGTGCGCGATCAAGCTGATGAGCGACATGCTCGAGTCGCTCAAGGACCTTGTTCACCATCCAAGGCTCAATCACTGCCGAATCGAAGCTTGCAGTAAATACTAATCTGTTGGCTCTTGGGCACACTTCAATCACCAAAGCATTAGTATCGAACCACCGCTGCTGATTTACTTTCTGCCACGTCCCAAGTATTTTCTCGGCGCCGCGCTGCTGTTGCTCTTGTGGCTGAACCACGAGCAGGGTTTGGAATGCGCACGCCCTTTGGCTGTCACGAGACGTCTTTGCAATTCGATGCAATCCCATTTGTTCAAAGGGTATCATATCTGTAGCCTGCTTCTGAACTGAAGCAAGATATTCGGAGACAGTCTGGTCACCGGATAGTCGAATACGAATTGGAACCGTTGTGATGGTTGGAGCCACGATGGTACTAATTCCTGGCACAGGCATAGTCCTTCCTGACATTGTCGCACCGAACACGACATCTATTGAGTCAGACATCTGGGAGGCAACCATAGCCCATGCGGCACGAATTAATGTAGATGTTGTCGTAGTTGACGCGCGTTCATGAAGCGAGGTTGAATGGTGTTTTGCTACTGAATCTACCACTGGGTGTTTGCAGGATACCGGGAGGCCCGGGAACGGCGTAGCTTCATAGTCAGCGAGCTCTCCAGCCCAATAGTCAACTGCTTTGGTCTCATCTTGGTCTTGAATGTGCTTGATAACAGTTTGAATTTGAGCACCCTTGCTGATGGGCTTGCCGCGATATGCTTTATCGACTGCATCCATGATAAGAGGCATGGACCAGCCGTCATAGAGTGTGTGATGAATTGTCCACACAAACCACACACACCGATCATCATCTTCAATCAGTGCATAGCGCGCAAGTGGTTCTCCAAGACCAACACTGATATTCCTATCAGAATGGGTGTACTGTTCCAGAGAGTTTGCGTGTATCCAGTTTATGCTCGTGTCCAAAACCACTTGCAGCAGTCCCAGCTGGTTGTGATGAACAACCCTGGTTCTCAGGATGGGAGTTTGCTGAACGACATTTTCCCAAGCCTTCTTAAATAATGGGAGTGAAATATCCGCAGACAGCTTCAAGATGGACTGATTCATGTATTCCCCTGGCTTCTTTATTGTCATGGACGAAAGCCCTTCTTGCAGAGGAGTACAAGGATATAGATCCTGGATTTTCCCTGCTGCTAGGTTGTATTGCAGTGAAATATCCTGAAGAATGCTGCCAATGTCCTGGCTACAATTCAGAAGAGCAAACGGTTGGATAAAACTTTCTTCGTTGTTCAAGATGCGAATTCCGTGCTTAGCCAGGTCGTGCAGCCTAGGGTGATTGAAGATGTCTGCTACCGTGATCCGCATACCAGCCTGATATGCGTCGCTAACAGTCCTCATGGCATCGACCGAGTCGCCTCCAAGGCGAAAGAAGTGGTCATCGAGCCCTATCGCGGTCACATCGATCTTGAGCACCCGGCTCCAAATCGCCCGCATCTGTTTCTCTTCGTTATTTGATGGTTGTCGCTTAGGTGGACCCACCGCCTGGCCTTCTACAAGTTCTTGGGCGATTTTTGCACTTCCAATCTCCCGCAGAAGCTTTCTATTCATCTTACCTGAAGTGTTCTTAGGTAGTTTGCTCATTGTCAAAAAACACTTTGGCATCATGTATGTTGGTAAATATTTGGCCAAATGGTCTTCCACTTCTGGGGAGACTACAATCAACTTGGCATCCGTAGCCTCAGGGCTGGAAGACTCTGACGAAATCTCAGGCAGCTCAAGAAATGCTACCAACCGTGGTGTTGAGTCCTCTCCTTGAGGCAAGACAACCTCTGCTGCTACTTCTGCCACGTGGGCCATGCATTCCTGCACTCTATGCTCGACTTCCTCAAGCTCAACTCGTTGTCCACGAATCTTGACTTGTGCATCTTTCCTTCCAAAGTAGGAAATAGTCCCATCCTCATGATATTGGACCAAATCACCCGTCTTATAGAGTCTTCCTCGTCTTCCAGGTTGAGAGAGCCCGCCTTTCAACAGCCAGGCTGGGTCCGCAATGAATGCAGCAGCCGTCTTTTCAGGCTCACCCAGGTAGCCTTGCCCGATAGAAGGTCCTTCAAGCAGCAGCTCACCAACACAACCAGGTGGTACGAGCAAATCATGATCATCAGGGTCGACAACCCAGGTGACTTGGCCGATGCCCTTACCAATCCTTAGAAGATCTGAGGGACTGGCTGGTTCGTAATTAATTATGCTGGCAGGCGTGCACTCGCTTGGGCCGTAGGCATTTAAAATGCGAACCTTGCCCCACCAAGGTAGAATGTCCTTGACACGGCATACTTCGCCGCCCAGGACGAGGGTACTCAAGGATGGCATCTTCTCCGGAGAAATAACCTGGCTCAGAGAGGGCGTGATGGTCATAGCATTGGCCTTCAGGGTATTGAAACTTCCCGCCAGGTTGTTTTTCCGGTCGTCGTCGCTTGGGATGCAAAGACAACCTCCCACAGTGAGCGTGATAAACGTGTTCATAATCGTCGCATCAAAGGAGTGCGAGGAGAAGTCGAGAACCCTTGATTCTAGGGAATAGCCAAATGCTTTTGCTTGGTGATGCAAGGCTGATGCATAGTTACCGTGAGTGATGGTGATGCCTTTTGGTTCTCCAGTGCTTCCCGATGTGAAGACAATGTATGCAATAGAATCCGGGTTCAAGATGGGTGCTTTTAATCTTTCATCTCCGGAATTTCTAAAAAGCTCGGGACATATTGTCACGATACTCCAGCATATTTGAGTGCACAATTCTCTAGTAGCAATCGAGGAGAAAATTAGGCGGGAGTTGGTCTGGGACACGATCTTTTGCAGCCGCTCTTTAGGAAGGAAGGGATCGAGTAGTACGAACCCATAACCTGCCTTGAGGACTGCCAGAATTGAGACGGTTACCCACATCGACTTTTCGAAACACAATGGAATGATTGAGTTTGGGGGAATATTGAGTTTCTGTAAATACCTTGCCAACTTTGTGGACAGGTTGCCAAGTTCGCCATACGTCAAATCGCCATCCCAAGCGCATAATGCAGGTCTATTCGGCTGGCTTTGGACAAATATCTCAATCATGTCATGAACAGGACCATCAATGCGCTCTGGAACCGCTCCATTCCAATCCCAGAGTTTCTGCAGGTCTTGAGGCGGGATCATGTCCACATTTGCCAGTGACGTGCGGCAGTCTGTTGCGCTTAACTGGTCAATGGTGTATTCTAGCTGTCTCAATAATGTAGACACAACCCACGGCTCAATAATTGATGAATCAAAGCTGGCTGTGACCTCAATGTTTTCAGAGCCAAGTTGCACCTCAATCATCAATGCGTAGGTATTAAACCGGTTCGTCTGGTTGTGATACTCCCATTTCCCTATCGCGTTTTGTCCCTGGCGTGTCTCCAGTGGTTGGACAACAAGCAATGTTTGAAAGCTGCATGCGTGTTGAGCAGCAGGTGAGATCTTTGCGATTCGATGGATTCCAGACTGTTCAAATGGAATCATTTCGGTGATCTGCCGTTGTACAGAATCGAGATACTCGCTGATTCTTTGTCCTTTGGAGTATTGTATGCGTAGTGGGACAGTAGCAATGGTCGGATAGGCCAGCTTGTCAATGTCGGCGATGGGAGCGTTCCTGCCGGACTGTAACACTCCAAACACAACATCGGTGGAGTTGGTCATCCTGCCAGCGACCAGCGACCACGAGGCCTTGATAAGGCTCGAATTCGTGACTCCAAGAGAGCTTTGCTTGATCTTTGGGATGGAGTATTTGATGACTTGATCTGCCTGCGGCTCTTTTGTCATTGAAGATCCATATGACGGATAGAGAATTGACTCGCAATCCGCCAATGACTTTCGCCAGTATTCCGCCATGTCTATATTGTCTCGGCCTGGTATGTGCTGAATGAATGATTGAAATTGAGGACCTCTTTCGATTTGGTTTCCCAAATATGTTTCTCGCACAGCTTCCATGATCAAACCCACTGACCAGCCGTCAAAAAGTGCGTGGTGAGCAGTCCACACAAAACTACGATATTGATTCAGTTCGTCTTTTACAAGGGCGTATCTAGTGAGAGGTTGACCTAGATGCATTGGCTTTTTTCTGTCGGTCTCCAGGTACTCGTCGATCGTCATGGCTGTTTCCCATCGAATACTTTCCCTTAGCACAACTTGTAGCAGACCTATGTCTTGATGCTGCACAATTCGTGTGCGGAGGACTGGAAACATATGGGCAACTGTCTCCCAGGCGTTGCAAAATGTCTCAATACAAAGATCGGGGGATAATTCAATCTTTAGCTGCAACACGTAATCACCATGACGTTTGGAGGTGAGTGACATGAGGCCTTCTTGCAGTGGTGTACATGGGTATGTGTCCTCAATGGCAGAAAGGTCGAAGTTGTGTTGGAATGATATCTCTTCAACAAGCTTTGATACGTCGCAGTTGTTTTTAAGCAGCGCAAATGGAGCCACCTCCTTTTCATCGCTCTTAACTTGGCGACACCGCCGGCATAGATCCTGCAACTTTGGATTGTTAAAGATATCTGCCACGGCCAGTTCCAAGCCTGCTTTGCGAGCCTGACTGACAACCTTCATGGCGGCAATCGAACTGCCTCCGATGTGGAAGAAGCTGTCGTCGAGTCCTATCACAGATGGATCGATGTTGAGTATGTTGCCCCAGATACTCTGAACTAATAGCTCCGTTTCGGATTTGGGTTCCCGTTTGGATGAGTTTGCCGCGGGTAGGATTTTGGCCTTTTGAGCCAGAGATTTGCGATCTATTTTCCCGTTGTCATTGAGTGGCAATTTATCCAAAATAGTGACTGTCTGAGGAACCATGTAAGAGGGAAGTTTTGCATGGATTGACTCATAAAGCTCCTTGTGAACCTTCGCCTTCCGCTGCTGCTTCCAGGGCTGAGAAGTCAGACTGCCCAAGCGACTGCGCCACTCGTCAACGGGGAATCTAAACATGGTTCTGGACTCCCCTCGATATTTGTGGAACACAGCGTCAAGGCTTCCGGATTGAGAATTCTGTCGAGCCCAGCTGACTTCGACTTGGTAACCAGCTTGATCAGCCAACTTCTCTAATTCAATAGCAGAAAGCGAAGGGCAGTTTTCAGCCCTTCGGCGTGCATGCGACAGCCAGTCCTCAACATCGCCACCGGTGTCTGCAGCTTCGAGCGACTCCAAAATGTATCTCTCCAATATAGTTTTAGAATACGGAATATTGCTCACTGCTACCACTGAGCTGAGTGTGGAATTTTGAAGGTGTTCTAATAGACGTTCAGAACTCAGCCCGCTTTTAGTGAAATCCAACCACGAGTTTGCTGGAACGTCATGGACTTGGATGGTATTGAGGTTAGAATGCTTGGCGTGGATAACGGCGGCATAGCGATAGCAGCTCAATTCGTTTGTTGCATTCATCCTCTTGGGCAAGATCTCAACGTGCGCAACAAGATGCGGCAACCGTTCTGTCAAAGAAGTGAAAAAGGATGGGTCCGCAAGAAACTCGTGTTCAACATCATCTCTCTCTACCATGTATTGTCGCACTTGCTCCTTCGTTGGTGTTTGTCCAAGAACGTAGGTTGACTTCGTGACCTGGAATTGTTTATACATGGCAAAAGAGCGAATATCGCCGCAAAATATGGTTTGCATCCCATCTAGCAGGAGTAGGTCCTCGATGACGCTGAAAAAGTACTCTTGGCTTGGGAAATATTGAGCCACCGAGTTGATGATTGCGAGATTGTGTGGGTGTGGCATGTTTAACTGGCTAATGTCGGTCGCTTTGCCAATGTGAACTTTTACCTTATCTCTCAGCGATTCCATAGACTTTGACGCCCGAGTAACGAATTGTACGGCTTCTCTGGAAGGCTCAAGGCCAATATAACTGTCAAGACCTCGCGCGTTTGCGAGATTAAACAGGATCATGCCGGAACCTGAGCCGATCTCAATGACGTTCCCAGGTGGGTGGCCGTTCAGAATCGTTTGTATTGTGTCGTTCAGCCATTCGTTCATTTCGTCCTCGTTAATCTGGATTCCATCATACATGGAAGTCCATCCGGTGAAGTCTCTTCCGATCCTCTCGGGTTGAATGCTCTTGATATCGTTGTAAGTGCCTGTGTCGAAAAGATCCTCCCATATGTCTGAATCATCAACATTATCATCAACAGCTGGTGTATCCGCTGTTAAAGGCTGGTGATCTTGGTACTCGATTTCATGAAGTGTGATAAACGCCAAGAGTTGAGCTATCTGGTCTGGGCCATAATGCGGCACAACGGCTGCACTGTTCACTGAACTGTTCTCACGGAGGACGTGTTCGACTTCTTCCATTTCGATGCGGTGGCCTCGAATCTTGATCTGGGCATCAATGCGGCCCCAAAACTCCAGCTTCTTGTCCGTAGGGCGGTAGCGAGCAAGGTCACCAGTTCGATATGCCCTTACTGTTTCTCCAGCTATGCTTATTGTGACAAATCGATGTTTGTTTCGCTGAGGGTCAGTGTATCCTCTTGCCAAACCATCTCCGGTCACGACAAGCTCGCCGACAACACCAGGTGGTACGAGACGTTGCAGAGGGTCAAGGATATAGACACCGGAATTTTGAAGCGAGCGACCGATGGGCACACCATTTACACAAACCTCCGTCTTAGGGAGAAGGCAGAATGTGCTGACCGTGGAGTTTTCCGTGGGGCCATACGCATTTATCAAATTTCCCGCCATGCACTCTGTGCTAACGAGCCAATCCTCATAGTCAAAGCGCTCTCCTCCAACAATTACAGTCTTTAAGCTAGACATCATTTTTGGGCATTGGTTTATGTACTGCTTGAACAAAGCAGGTGTGAAAAAAGCTGTTTGGATGCTTTGACGTAAAAAAATGTCACTTAGCTTGTTCTCATCCAACAATGAGGGTGTGTCGATGCAAACCAACATCCTGCCGTTCAGAATTGTGGGATAAATCTCCAATGTCGTGGCATCGAATGCCAGGTTAGACATGTGGGCCATGTTTCCATCGGACGGAATCAGGTCAATGATGCCGTTGTCTCTTGCCAAACGAACAATGCCACGGTGTTCCACCATGACACCTTTGGGCTGGCCTGTTGACCCAGACGTGAACATGACATAGGCAAGTGATGTAGCAGACGGTTGCGTCTGGATCTTTCTTACACCATTCAAGCAATCCCTCTCTCTAGCCTGATCGGAGAGCGCTGCTTGGATATCAACAAGCTCGATATTGTCCATTTGCAAGGGAGGGATGTGAGCATCCGTCCCGACCAAAATGAGCCTTTTACCATCCACAGATGATAGGATTGTCTCAATCCGTTGACTTGGCATTTTGGTGTCCAAGGGCAAATAGGCCAAGTTGGCTTTTAGAATACCAAGTAAAGCAACGATGGCGTGGCAAGATCGGTGGGCGAAAACACTGACGAGAGTTTCTGGGGCCAATGAGCGGCGGGCTAGCCACTCGGCCAAAATGTCTGATTGCTGGTCGAGCTGCTGGTACGTCAGCTCACCAGTGCCATCTCGGACCGCTATCTTATCGAGGTTCCGGACGACCTGCTGACGAAAGACGTCAACAACACTAGAATGCCGAGGATAGTCTGACTTTTCAATCTCGATCAATCCCATAGCATCGAGTTCTGGGACACCACCACTCGCTAACAAGGGCAGCGAAGTAATAGGCGTCTCAGGATTCTTGAGCCCTTCACTAAGCACGCTCTGAAAGGTTGAAAGTAGTGTTCGATTTGCTTCCACGTCGTACAGGTCTCTGGAAAGTGCGATATAGCCGCCGAGCCCTTGGTCATCTTCGTAAACATGAAATTCAATGTCAAATTCAGATGTCTGATCTGCTGCTGTGATACTTGGTCTGCTTGGGTGTAAAGCAAAAATGACACGCACGAGAGATGGACGCAACGTGTCATTGTCATGGTACATCTTGGATACTATGGACTCATATGGAACGCTCTTCTCGGAGCATTTGGCCACAGTTGTCCCAACGACAGTCGTCAGGCTTTCTAGACATTCCTCTTCCATGAAAATTCGAAGGGGTTGGATAGAGGAAATATGAGTAGAAGTCTTGTCTACTTCTTCATACTTGCACGCATTTAAGCATCCAAACGTTGCATCAAGCTGTCTAGTGAGGCGAAAATGCGCAGCTCTAAAGACGGAAAAAAGCACAGCAAAAGAGTCTGTGTTTTGGTTTTGGCAGAAGCCATGAAGCGCCTGGTGGACAGCCCGTTCAATCTCAAAGTATTGCACATCGGTATGACGAGATGAGACAGCCGGCCTCGGCTTGTCGTATGGGAATGCGCCTGCCTGGCCTCCTCTGAGATAAGACTCCCAAAACTCGAGCCTCTGTTCGTTGGGCGGAAGCATGTTCTGAGCGGAAGGGCTGCTCGCCATCGCGATGCCCATGTTCACGACTTCAGTTACCACACCGTTAGTGCGGGTAGAGGGGGATGAGGGGTAATCTTGATTGAACTATCTTCTCCGCTTGATTTCATGGCGTTCTTATGCGGGAAGTGAGCCCAGGAAGAGACCCGGCTGCCCATGCAGGCATGAGCAATAATCGGGACTTGTGCGCAGTGGCGTGACGGCCAGGTAGAACAACTGGCAATATCTGGAGCGGGTGAGGATGTGTACGAAAATGCTGCAGCCTTTTCTTAGTGTACGGCGGACTTACTAATGACGCACGTCTCAGTCGTCGGAAAATTGTGCCCACACAAAAAGAGAGCTGCAAGCACGGTTCGCTCACTCTTGTCTCGTGAGGCGTCGGCGAGCGAATGCAGTCAGTCAGAAGAGGAATCCCTAACCAGCTCTTCTTGGGCGCCATGCCGACGTATATTACACCAGGACGAGCATCTTCTTCCGGGACAACCCACATTTCGCAAGCCTGAGGCTGGCTGCGGCAGGGCTCAGCCAACTAATTTAGCTATGCTTATTATATTTAAACCACCGCTAACCCAATCTCATTGGCGCATCCATCCGTGGCGGCGGTACCCTCATACCAACTAGCGGATTCACATGTCACGGGGCGTTCAGCCCCGTATTATCACATTATCGTGGCGTGCATCTGTTATGAAATCTGGTTCACCATCAGAGACGCGGCTGTCGGCAGCGGCCCAGCGCCGATCACCAACTTGTTTGGCATTCTCGTATCTCAAGCGGGCCTTTGAAAAAATTCGTGTCGGGTGCTGTTAACTATGCATACTTTCTGCGGCTCCGATAGGGCACACCTAGTCGGAAACGGTCTTTCGGCTCACTCCGCTCCTGTTCAATTCGCCCCGCTGCAGCGTTCTCCTGCTGTCATCTCCATGCAGGAATTGCACATCCCAGTGAACGAGATGTGAGTGGTTTAGCTTGCATTCTTCATCTAAGACATTGGCGAGCGGCCAACGGGTTGGCCCTAGACCATCTGAGCAAAACGCCGGGAGCAATTTAGAAATTACGCAATCCCGAGCGCTTTGCAGTACACTTACGTCAGGACCCATCAGCCGGGTCGCGACTAGCTCCCTCGCTAGATGGACGGCCGTGAACGGACATTCATTTGCAGCCTAATGAGCCCCTCAAAACCAATCGGGCTTTACTGCATCCCTTAGATTGTCAAATTGTGATCTGAAGACACGAGGCCATTCCAGCGCCTCGATCTGTGTCTCCCATCTTCGCGAAACAACCTATTTTCCTCACTTAGATCTCAGCTTGAATCCTCTTGAATCACAATGACCTCCCCTGGAACTGGCCGTGATCGAGGCCTGGCGTTTGGGGTGTGGGGCAGATGGTCGAACGAGCTTATGTTGGCCGGATGCTTGTCTCAGCCTGATTGATAAGCGGCCGATCATTCCGGGGCGTGCATGGCCAACCGAGATGCATCACCAGATAATGCCTAGCCTCCAAGAGTTTCACAGCGCTGCTTCCCTCAGCCACCCAGCATCATCAGCTGCCGTTTACGGGATCCTCCCGCAAGCTGATCAGTCCCGTTTTGTGGTAGTGACCTTGGTGCCTAGAAATGCCGGGAATAGCCGTGCACTTATTGCGCCTTCGGAACGCCCATTGTCTCGAACCAGAGCCTAGATCCGGATCAAGGGGTCACAATCGATGGCGAGGTATGTCTTCATCTGCTCTGACTCGGCTTTAGTTTCTTCTCTCGAAATGTGACCTGGTAACGGAAGAACGCAGATGCACACGCCATCCAATCCCCGATGTGGGGTTGGCCGGATAGAAGGCCTTGGCTCAGGACAAAATGAGTTGCAAACTGGACATTCGGAATGAGTAATTTGGTTTCACATATCAATACACTGGTCAGAACTACGCGTCGGTCGCTGCATGTGCACACCAGCGCCAAGACAATCCAGCTGACAAAGGAACTAACTTTGTACCAACATAAAAAATACAATGCAGTCATATCCTTTTTATAGAATGCTTCCACTATCGAGACCAAGCATCACGGCATTTTCCAATGCACTTATGCACAAATGTGTCAAGATGCAGGTTTCTCCACTAGTGGTCAAAGGTATTGGGACATCAAAGTTGGCCAGGCATCGAGCTCCCCTCCCCGGCCGCCCAATCAGTGAAATAGATATTAACTGTTATCATTCGGCTTAGTGCGATTGGAATGCGCCTTTCTGAATCATATATCCCAGAACGAGCTAAGACCCCGCACACACATCTGCAGACTTTCACTAAGAAAGTATAGATCTGCACCATTAGACTAAACGGGAATCTTCTTGTCATGCTACTGTTTTTGCTTTCTTTTCTTGTTTTCTTGTTTTTTGGACGGAAGCGTCAAGTTTTCAGACATTGCTGTCTTGTTTAGCACCCTAAACACTCAGCAAATTCGGGTTTACCCGTGGGTCCTAACCCCACATGTCAGACCTGTCAAATGCGCTCTTCACAGCTAACGATCAGCCAGTGGCTTGATCAAGCGGCTTTTAGAGAGATCCAGGGTTCATTGGGCACAGTTGACTGGCCCTTACAGGGATAGGAAGGCCCACTGGCAAGACCGAATTTACTGAGCTTTTACGGTACAGAAGCGATTCGAGTTGATGAGTCGGGCCGAACTGTACAAAAAGGACGCCCCAACTCATCCTTCAATCCAGTGATTCAATAAACGGATAAAAGGTCACCTCTTTCGTAGGTGTGTTGATCTGTAGTATCTGGATTCAGTCACACCTTGAACATGAAGATTTGTTTAATTTATACAGCCGAGGAGGATCCAATCCTCAACGTCGAGAAGGTAGCCCCTTGGTCCTTTTCATTTCTGCCAGCTGTCAAAAAAGTGCTAAATAATTTGTAGGAAGCTGGATTCTTGGACCCCAACATACACATCGGCAAATCCCATCATGAATTTGTTACGCGGCGCGTCACAACGGCAAACGCCAAGTCACAAATCGATAACATTGTAAAAGAAGGCTTTGAATTTTACATCAACTACATGGTCTGTCTCATTTACATGGTGGTTTTTTGGGCTTCTCAAGATTACTAATGACGTCATCAGATTTACAGTCCGCTGATGTAGCTGATGGTTTGGAAGCCACTCTACATCTCGAATCCAAGAACGTCATACTATTGACCGGCTCTTCGGGATTTCTGACAAAGAACATGTCTGAAATCCAGGACGCTGCTCTAAAGTCAGGCTTTCAAGTTCCAAAGGATACTCCCAACATTTTCCCAAAAGTCGTGCAATCCGAAATGCCTCATTGCCTTTCACCTAGCGGCAACCATTTGTGCATGAGCGACGGCGAAGTCGAGAGTCAGATTGCGCTTCTAAAAGAGAGCAGCCGCCCTTCCAAGATTATTGTACGGGATTACATTCCCGGGTCGAATTTCTCAGTCATTGTCGTGGAAATGGGCCAAGAGATTGTCGCTCTGCCGCCATTCCGCAGCGCCATTTCAGCCACCAGCCGAGAAGGTTTGCCGTCTTCAAAAGAGAATGGCGCGCATGAAGCCGAATTTGTTGAGGACGAGCGCAAAGCCACACTCAAAAATGCGGCCGAGAAGGTTTTTAGAGCATTAGGTGAGGTTGGGAATGTTGGCTGGGCCCGAATTGACCTGCAGCTGGAAAAGGACTCGGCAGATGTGTATGTGATTGGCATCAGTGCACTGCCCTTGATCTTTTGCCATGGAGAAGCGATCTCGACAGAAGATCTTGTAATTCGGGACACGTTTCCTGGCGGGCACGCAGCCCTCATTGAAATGCTTCTTGCCACCAAGCAGATGCAAATGAAGCGGCACGAAGATCGCAATAATCATGTAGCGGAGGTTTTTGATGAATTCTCCAGCGAGTATGACTCAGCATGGAGGGACTCAGGTCTTCATAAAATACAGCAATTCTTGGCTGCCGAGTTTGACTATTCAGGCACTGTCCTGGATGTTGCTTGTGGCGCAGGGGCAATCGGTACTGTGCTTCATGGGGCTAACGTTTCTGCTGAATTGACAGGGATCGAGCTGTCTAAAGGAATGCTAAATTCACCTTACATTAAAAAGCATTACAAACAGCCTATCCGTATTGGACCGATGCAAGAGCTGATCATGGTACGTCAACCTTTGAGTTTCATCCGGCAGTCATGCCCTAACCAGACATTAGGGCGCGGGCGAGTTTGACCATATTGTCTGTTTCGGGGCACTTCACTTTCTAGATCATGTGCATTTGATTGCAGTATTGTCACGCATGTTCATGCTGGCAGAGAAATCCATTTCGTTTGACATTGACGATGTTGATGAGAAATACCTCCAGCTCATCAAAGAGGAACATGGGGACTTGTGCTTCAATGCCAACCACGTCCAAGCCGTGCAGGAATTTGGTGTCCCAAAAGGCTGGAAGCTTGTGTATAACAACAGGACCATGTTGTTTGATGTTCCGGATGCTGGTTTGGATATTTACGGCTACGTCATGCGATTTGAACGAGTGTAAACCACATAGCGACCACAATGTCACAGGGTAGCTGTTTTTGATAACCAAGAAAATTCGATCGAGGCTGGCATTTACCCTTATTGTATCAGGAAGTCAAGAAGGAGGTATGAATGATGCTCCATCAATGATTTCCTTGTGTATGTCTTATTGGTCGGGTAAATATAAAATTCGTGAACATGTGGCTAGCATTTTTGGCTACATCCGAAAAGAGTATGCTGAGATGAGACGGGATGCATCTTACGCTATATTTAGGCGCAACCAGTAAGCCTATCGTCAAAAGAGCAGCTGCAAGTTATTTATGGATGCACATCTCTCATTTGACATTACAGAGCTTATCAGCCCTTTTGCCAGTCCCACTGTTTAAAAAGAACCGGAAGGGGTTTTTCCGATTTAATTCTAGAATTAGTGACGCGGTCAACTGTCTAGCAGTTATTGCCTTATTCTGTCATCAATGAAGTAGGGCTATTCGCATGCAAGGTTATGTCAGCCGGCGATATCTCAAAGCGGCACAGGCCGAGCTGCTCCAAATCCTAGTCGCAGATGGCAGGAATAATCTAGACTGGTTCCGGGAATCTGAATCTCAAATAATCGATATTTTGGCAAAAGGCTGCATCACTTACAGACACAGCCCCCCGTACGCTGCACATTGCCAACGCATTTTGGTGGTGAGGTTGTTCTTGGGGTGACATGATACCAAGGATGGAATTTTTGGTGGAGGTCTGGATATTAATAACTAAAGTCATGTATAACAAGCCCGACTGGTCATGTTAAATAACGGCCTCACTCCCGCTTTACAATGAGTTATTCATCACCATTGCATTCGCACTACTACAGCTGAGTTCTGACTTGGTTTTCCTTAGTCTCGTTTCCTTTTGTATTTTCTTTTGTCATCATATTTCCTTTGTCCTTTGATTTCTTTTCTTTTTTTCCCCACTTCCTTTTTTCTCTATATTGATTATCTGGTATTGATTCACAGCAGGCATGGCTCCTAACACTTTTCTGCCCAGGGCAGCTTATGTCTTCTCTGCTTTGAGCATCATCGGCCATGCTGTTGCCTACCCATTGACTGCGGTCTCCATGCCACTCGTGGCCCGCGCCAACAACTCGATAGTCTTGGACCCTGTTGCCAACTACAACGGAATTGGGTCTACCCCAAACGCCGAACTGCGTGACTGGGACAATTTCTATTGGTCTAATGGAAGTGAGTAGATCAGACCTCGCCGGCGATAGCTAAATTCTTATCTAAAACCCACTAACTCCTACCAGATATCGTCGCCAATGTTTCATGCACTGGTGGAGAAAACCGCAAGATGCTCAACGTTGCTCGCATGGGCAATGATGTTACAAAAGTAGACTGTTCCAACCCTGGAACGCTTACCATGACTTTCAAGGACCTGGCAGCCCTGCAGTCCGCTCAGGCGGATTGGACCTGGTTAGACAATAACAATCAAAATGCCATGGTTTTAGTTGTTGATGGCGGCAATTGCGGCGGATCGAATATCCGGGGCGAGTATGAGGTCTCCCAGGTCAACTACGACAGCAACTCTCTCACAGCCACGATGCCGGTCACGGCCACGACGTGGGATGGCTTTATCAAGGACTTCAACCTCAATGTCACCTCGCGTGGTTTCGGACAGCCTGCCACGGGCCTGTCCAAGCGAGTCGAAGTCGACGGCTCCCTCGACCTCACCCAAGACTTTTCCAAGAATATAGCTTCCAGAAACGTTGGCCCCGTGAACCTTGCCGTGAATTGCGCCCACTGCGGAACTACCGGGGCAATCGACTTCAGTTTCAATGTCGACACCAGCGGCATCACTGGTTCTGTCACGGCGAAAAACGGGCTGGGTGTCATGCTCGGTCTTGGCCTCACAGCTTCTGGTCAGCTAACCGACCCGGTGGACTTGGGGTCTGTCCAACTCCTCAACATTCCACTGACTCCTATCGAGATCCCGGTGTTCGGCAGTCTGGGTCCCGCGATCACGGCCGGCGTCACTGCTAGCCTCTCCCCTGTGACGGCTGCTATCACGGCTGACTTTGGAGTCGCAATGGTTATTCCCGACGGCACTACCATCCGCATCAACGGCGACTCTGATCCGATCAACCCGCAGTTCAACAAGATCGGTCCAACCCTGAGTGCCTCCGTCCAAGTCGAAGCCATGTTGACCCCGGTTATTGCTTTTAGTGTTGGTGCCACGGTCCCCATTGTCGGGGGCGCAGTTGCTGGCATCGGCTTGAATGCCCCTACTCTTGACGCCAAGCTGACGGCGACGGCATCCACCGGCGGTGTGTGTGGCCAGGCAGACGCCATTGCTGGCGTGCAGCTGGATGTCAATGTTGGTGCCGACGTCAAAGTTTTTGCCGGTTTCGGAACGGCAACCGACGAACCCAACGCACGCGACATCTTCCAGACGAGCACCCCTGTGTTCAACGACTGCGTTGTTATCACAGCGGGCGGTGGTGCGACCGGAACGAGCACAGGGGCTGTCCCATCTGCAAGCGTCACTGTCCCATTCAACGGCAACGATGGCAAACGGCCAAAGATTGGCACAGCATCCTACATGTCAAACACTCAATCTGACATTTTCAACAACGGTGGCAACAATGACGACACTCCTATTAACCCCATGTCAGCTACAGATGGTATAACGAGCATAAATCTCGATGCCAGCACCACGATCGCCCAATGCAACGTCTTTTCTGCCTTTGATGCCACAAGTGGATGCCAAGGAAACGTCCTCTTCAATATTGGATCTGGGAGCTCGTAAGCCTTTCGGAATTTCTCTGTATTGATAACATTGGCGCTGACAATAATACTAGGATTCCTGTTCCCGCAGAAAATGCGAATTCTGTTCTTTGTATAAGGTGTTCCAACATCGGAACGGGGGGCGAATGAAGAGTCTCTTGTGCGAGGGAGAGCGAGGAAAGACATGGGAATGAAAGGAATGGTTGATTTGATTGTTTTTATAAGTCTTAGTACCAATAAATGCGCAGAAAACCCATAGATCAGACCAAAAGAAACAGGTGGTTCCTTCCGGCTTAAGATGGAAGCATTGAGTGCCAAGTGAGCCTTACCCCTCGTCTTTATCCAAGCCACAGAGTGAAATGAGACAGGGTCTTGGCATTTTGATGTGTATTCAAAATGAAAAGGTCTGATTTGAGGTCAGTTTAATGCTGCAGGCGCATCCTGTGGAGTTAATGAGCCGCCTAAGTAGCAATTAATTATGGCGCAATGTGATAAAAGATCAGCCACTCTGGCAAATTATCAGGTGTATTATATCAAATCTTATTTCAATGCACGGGATTCTGAATGAAATTAAGTCAAAACTAACGTTACAACATGGTGCATTTGGTAAGAACGCGAGGGTGGGTTAAAAAGCGCCATGAAAGGAAGACCGTTGAGAAAGTCGTGGCTTATTTATTTTTGGCGAACCATAGTTGAAGTATCAATAATACTGTTTCTTACTCTGGGCTGACAAGACAATTCTTCGTTGAGGTTAAACAGACGAATAGAATTTGTCTTGTCAGATTCCGATAGTGACAAATTTTAGGGCTGATGACAGATCAGTCCACGAACCACCTTTCGCGTACACTCTGTAGATTCTCTCTAAAAACACACCAATGCTAGCAATTACTGCTGTATGCCAGCCAACTCTACTACACAATATTTCTTGCAGCTGTAGCCTTGTGTCAATTATAGGAGGTCCCATTATGCTAGATTTAGCCTAGTCCCTGTTTTACCTTTTCTATTACACCGCTAGAAAGGTGCTGTCTTTGTGGTTGATCGTGTTATTTGTTGGCCACAAGCTCTTGTTTCCCTGCGCAGTCATCTTATTGGTCTAGGAAACATGTCTTGTCAAAAACAATCAGGCCACGGATTCATCTATGTAAAGTAATCCTGGCAACCGTCAGCCGCGAGGACCGTGAGCATCGTGTCGTGGCAACGCGTCGCGCCAAGGCCGCAAGGGCCAATGATGGGGCCCAGCACAAAGCGCAACCATCCCTGCCTCAACCAACTTACGCGATTGGCCATGCCGCGGAAGCAAATGTCCCCGTCTCCAAACGTTCCCATGGGGCGCATCTCGAATCCCCGCGCGGGGTAAGGTGGAGCGCGCAGCCTTGTTTGTTGACCAAAGAGGTATGTGCCTCGGCAACTCGTTAACCCATGGTGTCTTGTCCCCAACAACCGGAGACTTTTTGTTTTAGATCGGGGCATGTGTAGTCTCGGACATTCAACCCTTTAAAACGGGAATCTCCACAGCAATTCCTCAAAACCTCGTCCTGTCCATCCTACTGTTCTGACAATCACGGAGTTGGCGTCTAGTCTCATCGAGGTAACTCGGTATTGACAAGCAAAAATAGGCTTGTACGATTTTGTTGAATCTTTCATTTTCGTTTACTAAAACAGGAAACCGTCTTCTTAACCTCTGTTCAATTCAAGACCAGCCGAAGGTTACTGCACGTCAATCAGACACTGAAAGCATACCACCCAACCCCCTGCACACAGCCAACTTCTAACCTTTGCCGCCTTCTACTATTGGCCATGCCAATCACATCTCGTTGGACAGAGCCTATCCCAAACTGCTCACTGCAACAATGGATATTTGGGTCCCCAACCGGCCCTGTTCCGGATAGGAAGGCCTTTGTGGACGCTGACCGCCCCGAGACCCACTATGTTACCATGGCGCAATATCGCCTGGTGGCTAAGCGTATCGCTCTTGGCCTCAAAGCTCACGGCCTAAAACCTGGTGAGCGCGTGCTAGTCTTTTCGGGAAACAACCTTATCTTTCCATGCGTCTTCCTGGGCATCCTGATGGCCGGGGGCGTCTTCACTGGCGCCAATCCGGGCTACGTGGCCCGAGAGTTGGCTCATCAGCTTCGAGACAGCGGAGCCGTTTTCATGGTTGCACTCGAGACCAGCCTCGACACTGCATTGGATGCGGCTGATCAGGTCCGGCTCCCAAGAAGCAACGTTTTTGTCCTTGAAAAGGACGCAGTCATCCCAGGCTCGAACAGCTTTGACCAATCTAGAAAGCCAGCCGGCAATGGCCCTCGTTCATGGACGGAGCTTCTGGGGCTGCAATCCGAAGCAGAGACGTTTCAGTGGACCGAGCCTTCTGACGCCCGAAACACCACTTGTTGCCTCAATTATTCATCTGGGACGACTGGCGTACCCAAGGGCGCTGAGATCACTCACTATAGCTATGTGGCGCACGCCGTTGGAATCATCAAGGTCTTTCGGTTGCGCGATGACTACGAAAAAAACGTCCACACGTACAGCGCACTTTGTTTCCTTCCCCTCTACCATGCATATGGACAGACCTGGTTCCTTTCCATTTTCCCCCAGCAGGGAATGACGAGCTACTTTATGCCAGGCTTCGACTTCATCAAGCTTCTGACTCACATCCAGACGTTTCGTATCACGCATCTCGCTGCAGTCCCTCCCATCTACAATGCGATAGTAAAGAATCCCATCTCCAGGAAGTTTGATTACAGCAGCCTCTTGGTGATCGGAAACGGGGCAGCGCCCATTGCTCCCGATATTCTGAAGGAAGCGGACAAGTTGCTGGCCGGGCCGGGAGTCAGGGTGAGGACGGGTTGGGGCATGACGGAATTGACATGCTCGGCCTCGACATGGGATCCTACAAAGGACGAGCGCGGAAGCATCTCAGTGGGCGAGATTATGCCGGATTGCGCACTCAGGTTGGTTGATGCTGACGGGTCTGAAATCACATCTCCCGGCAAGCCCGGCGAGGTGTGGGTTGCTGGCCCGATCGTCATGAAAGGGTATTGGAAGAATACAAAAGCAACTGATGAGACAATTGCTGTGGACGAAAACGGAACGCGGTGGCTACGGACTGGTGATATTGGTTATGTTGATAGATATGAGACAGGAGCCCTTCTCTATCTGGTTGATCGCATGAAGGAGTTAATCAAGGTCAAGGGAAATCAGGTAGCACCGGCTGAGCTGGAAGCCCTGCTCCTCGAGCGGCCAGATTTGACTGATGTGGGAGTCGTTGGCGTGACTATCAAAGGTGAGGAGCTTCCGCGAGCATATGTTGTGCGCGCACCCGGCTCCAATGTGTCGGCAGAAGAAATCAACAATTGGGTAGAAGGGAGAGTCGTCAAACACAAGCGACTCAAGGGCGGTGTTGCGTTTGTCGATGCCATCCCCAAGAACCCCGTAAGTCAGACTATTTCTATCTACCACGACATTTGCTAACAAACACGCAGTCTGGCAAAATTCTACGCAAGGTGCTCCGGGAGAAGGCAAAGCTGGAGGTTGGTGACCGAAGCCCTCCGACGTCAAAGCTGTCGTGATGTGACGGACGAGAGATAGGATCTGTCCAGGCACTTCATTTTAGTGAGAATTACAAAACGAATCAGTTCATGTTTAACCATGGCCGAGAACTCGACTCAGGTTCGCCAAGTTCGTCGACTTGGCTGAGCAGTGCCGTTGGACTTTGTGGAGAAATCATGCCATCATTGCACCTGGTTCAAAGCTACCGGATCAATGTGACATTGCCTAGCCTGCTAGTTCGTGCAATTGCGACGACGACGCATTGAGAATGATGATGGTTCTGGTCCGTTTATGGTTTCCTCGTTGCCCATTTTCCCCACATCGTTTACAATCTGCGCATTTCATTCATTCGCTACCAGCTTATCAAGGTTCATGGCTTTTATTTAATCCAGGAAGTATGTCTCAAATCAAAAAAGCCACCAACTAGCGTACGTTCGTCTACGCACCAGCGAGGCAGCTCGCCTGACACCAAAGGTGCAGGGATATCAGCTCTTGCCCGGCGCACCCTATCGACTAAGTGGGAGCCAAAGTGAAACATAGCAATTCATCGCTTGGGTTAGACATCACCCCTGGCCAAGACATGTGCCAACATGACGCCATTCCGGCAGCCTCGATTGATAACGTGGCCGGACCTGCTCCTGCTCCCCGAGAAGCGCAAGCGCTAACCAATCCGAGACCGGGACGCAACTTCAGCTTCTTTTAAGATTCGCACTGACGCCCCGAAGGTTCGCCTGACTCAAGATGACCATTCTCATCGTCCCACCTGCAGCCACTAGGCCATGTCAGTTCTTAGTAGTGGGCGAGTGGCGGGAATGCGACCGGCATGCAGTCTGGAGCGGAACGAACTCTCCTCAGTCTATGAAGTAAGCATGGATCCGGAACAGCAGCTGGCCCCAACTTCAATTTTTCCAGCCCAGCTCTCCTTCTTTCTCACCTAAAATCATCACGGCGTTTGCGCCAGCCTATCTGAACACCTTGACGTTTTTTTCTTTGTCTATCAATTTCTACGAATACAGGTCAGCCAGTCTAGACGAATCCACTTTTAACGGACGACACTTCGAAGTTCCAACCCACGAACCACCTGACGATACCGCCGTGACGCCGTCTGCCCGTGTATGCAACGACACTCAGGAACAGATATTGAACCCCAAAGGGCATAGACATGGGATGTCTAATTTTGGCCCAAGCATAGTAAATTCGGTATATGAATCCAATACGACCGATCAAGACTGGTTGGAGTTGGTTGGATAACACCCAGGCGTGGTCCAGGGACACGACATGGCAATCAGCGAAGATGGGATCTGGTTTGTTGCCGTCACTTGGGCAATGACATTTCTGGTGGCTATTTTTGTGGTTATCAGAATATACGCCCGCGTATTTTTGCTGTCGTGGCTTGGTTTGGACGATTACGCTTATATCCTCGCATTTGTAAGTCGTCGAGCCAAGCTTGCCCTAGTTATTATGCTACTCGCTTAACAGTGTGAGTTGACCGCCGTTTAAGATATTCCTTTTGTTATTTGCAATTATTATGACGATATCATCGCATTATGGATTCGGACAGCGATATATACCCAATGAGGATGATAAAGCAAACGCCCACTTCTATGAAGGGATTGGCATTAATCTCGTCTCCAGCGGCATGATCGTGGCCAAATGCTCGCTCGGCTTTTTTCTCTTACGAATCGTACAAGAGCCATGGCAGAAGGCCTCAATATGGGGCGTCAACCTACTCCTGATAGGGGCTTCAGTTGCATGCTGCATTGTCTACTGGACACAGTGCCGTCCCGTCGCCTTGATTTGGGATCTCAGGGTACCAGGGGAATGCCCGATCCCGTTTGTTCCAGCAGCACTCGCAGTCACGTGTAAGTCTACTATTTTCTTTCCAATGCCTTCAATTCAGCCCGATTGGCTAAACCTTGTTCCACCAAGCCGTGTGCGTATTCGCCGATTTCTTCTTTGCAGCTTTCCCGTGGTTCGTACTTTGGAAAGTCAAAATGAACAAAAAAGACAAGGTCCTTATTTTGACCAGTCTAAGCGTAGGCCTAATGTAAGTTACGTTATTCCCATGTCATTTCAGGTGAAGTTGGAGTATCTAACAGAGATATTTGCCATAGCGCAGGTGTCTTTGGTATCAAACGTACGACAGAAATCGGGAAGCTTGCAGATCGAGACTATTTCCTAAGTATCATCCCCTCCAGCTTCACGTGAAGAAAAATTAACAATTTCTAATTAATTTACCGTTCTGCCAGCCGCAACCGTGCCAGCCGCAATTTGGTCTGTTGCCGAAATAGTCGTCACCATGATTTGCATCGGGATTCCCGTATGCTTGCCTTTCTTTAGACTGGTCCATGGAAAGTGGACAACGAAAGATCCCAATAGCGTCAACGACAACATGAGCAGCCCCAATTTACAGCGGAACGAAGGGCAGCCCGGCTTAAATAACTCGACGGCGTTGGCAAGTGCTGTTCGAAAGCCGGTACCTGCATGGGACGATCTCGACCACTCTGATGAAGAGCATCATGTGCAGCCATTGACGTCACGCCATGTTGAGTTTGAGAGCCAAAAAGAAGACATGGTGGAACCAAAGGTTGCTCCTAAATCGACCTCTTCCTCAACAACCAACTGTGAAGAGCAGCAGGATGGGTGAATCCCGTCATCGCGTGTTACCCGGCCGAGACAGATTTTTAGACCTCGTTCACTGGAGAATGTTTATTTTAGCGTATTTTGAGAAGGACATTTATGTACCAATGCTGTAGGTGGTTGCAACTCTCTGCATCTGATTCAAACACGGACAGAGTGCGGATTTTACCCAGCAAAGTAAAGGGTTTCCCAACAACGATATTTGTTCTGCGGCTAATCCTAGAACAGCACGGAGCAATCCATTAGAGTGCAAGGATTTCATGAAAAATGGGATACAAACAGACAGGATATATGTAGAAACGATAGGATTGCAATGGTTAGAAGCGAGATGTTTCAATAGATGATGAGAACTTGCTCTAAACATATAGAAAAGGTCAGGAATATATTTCTCTTCTTGCGATTTTCCGGGGACTCTTTTCCCAGTTGTTAACATTTTACAATGAGAATTGTTGAAGATATCCGGAACGTGGCATGTGTTGAGTAATACTCAACATGCAAGCTTTAGGGTAGACTGAGCCTGCGGCTCAGAGACACCACCGCGACCGTTTGCACCGTTTCCAACCCCAATTTCAATATTCTCTAGAATAACCTTCCAAAATTTGGAGATAGCTTGACATACCCAAAATGGATAGGAATATGTTTTAAAATCATTTCCTTCCCTTGAGTACGTGGCTAAGCAAGTTTCCGGCGTGCCTCATGCATCCTTCTGCAGGTTAAACCGCATAGGGAAATGAACGTCTCCTCCACCACGCCCTCTCCTTTGTAAGATCTCATTCGGGTCCTAGACGGCCCGTCGTATCGTTAAGCGACGTCAACCATTAATCCCGGCCGAGCTTATTCTGTCATTCTGTACCCCGCAAAAACAGGTTGATGCAACCGAAACCACGCAGCATCTATTAATACCTCATTCTTGTCATCGAACCGTGAACCCCACCAGTCTTTATCCAAGTCATTCAAACTTCATTGCATTTGCCGTTTCTTTTCACCTTTCCATGGTCAGACTACCTGTTGAATAAAATACTATGGAAAATCCGTCGTGGTTTCTGTATGGGCCTGGCTCCGCCAAGATCCAAGACGGACCCATTTCTAAAACTCTCAATGGCGATGAAGTCATGGTGCAAATTAAATACGTCGGCGTTTGTGGTAGTGATGTGAGTGGCCCGCGATGGCGCCTCTTGATCCATGATTTCTATGCCAACCAATCGCTCTTGTTTGGCCTAACCTATTTTCCTACACCTATCACTCGTCCAGTGTGCAGGGCTTTTTTAACCACTTCTGATTTCAGGTGCATTTTTGGAGACATGGCGGTTTCGCTCGAAAGGTGAGCCACGAACGCCCTCTGGTCATGGGTCACGAGGCATCTGGTCTTGTCGCATCGATTGGCGCAGCTGTCACGTCCGTCAAGGTTGGGGATAAAGTGGCCATTGAGCCTGGTTTTCCCTGCCGCAAATGTCGACCGTGCAAGAATGGAGAATACAACCTCTGTGACGATATGAAATTCGCCGCAGCCCCTCCCGACGTGCACGGTTGCTTATCCAAATACTTTGTTGCTCCGGAGGACTTCGTGTACAGAGTCTCAGACAAGGTCAGCCTGCAGGAGACAGTCTTGGTAGAGCCCGCGTCCGTCGCTGTCCACTCAGCTCGTCTGGCAGACATCACATATGGCCAGAGCGTGGCTATCATGGGCTCAGGGACGGTCGGCCTGCTCTGTGCAGCAGTCGCCAAGGCGTACGGTGCCCAGCGCATCATCCTTGTAGACATCTTGCAGAAGAAACTCGACTTTGCAGCAAAATTTATAGAATGCGACACATTCATGCCTGGTCCAAAGGTCTCGCCTCAAGATAACGCAACTCGACTTCTCGAGTCAGCCGGCATTTCTGGTGGGGTTGATGTTGTGATCGAGGCATCAGGAGCCGAGGACCCAGTCCAAATTGGCATATTTGCGCTAAGGAGAGGTGGGACCTTTGTACAGACGGGGGTCGGGCAAGATTTCATGAAAGTCCCGATGTTGGCCCTTTCGCAAAAAGAGCTGAGGGTTCGAGGCTGTTTTCGCTATGGCCCCGGAGATTACCAGATTGCGCTCTCTATGATTGAGAAAGGCCAAGTGAATGCGGGCGCGTTAATATCCAGCATCACGCCTTTCAGCAACGCGCCAGAAGCCTGGGAAAAGACGTCTCTTGGCGAGGGAATAAAGAATTTGATTCAGGGAGTTGAGGATGACACTGAATGAGTCATTGGTGATAATGTGATTTCTCATACGACCCAATACCTATTGCTTTTTCTAAAGAGGAAAGCATCATTTGGATAGTTGACACAACGCATACTTTATCTTCAAACTCCCATGGCCCCATACATTGAAACGGCAAACAGAGCCGCCAGGCGATTTACTCCCGTCTAATTATAGCGCACTGTCTGTCACGGTCACTGATCTGGCAAATCACTCGAGCGCGCCATCTCTCAGGAACCTAAAGGCCCATAAGTTAAGTCTAGACACGGCTCAGAGCAAGGACGTGTGTCACGTGCCGAGTGTGGATTACTTCCAGATCTTGTCTGTGACTCGGAGTCGTGATAAAAGAGTCAGCATACATGATATGAGATCTTACTTGAGATTTAAGGTAAATTATTAGAGTTTTATTATTAGCACTATTATATGGGGGGTTTTAAACAAAAGGAATTCAACTTAAATTGGGTACGCCGAGGTGGTCATTCATTCTACCACGGGTGAACTGCTTCCACCTACAAATGAATGCTCATCTGCGATTTATCAACCGTCAAAAAAGAACACAAAAACAAACACCCAATGGATTCAGACCAGTTTATCATCCATTAAAACTATTTTTTTTTAAACTAACCAATACCGTTTTTGCAACTATGATTTCTACCAAAAGGAAGAAGTAGTCTAGGGTGGGCAAATGTGGGGGTTTGCTATCAGATTCGTAGTGGGAAGTGTAATCTTGAGACTTGGCAGCACATTGACGCATAGTCAAAAACAGGGACCCAAGTACCGTCGTGATGGATTCTGATTGAGCATTTGGATATCAATGTTGTGGTTGGCCGAACACGACGGTTGCCATGCAACACGCCAGCAACAGCGGCGTCCCTGTCTGTGGTTAGGGGCCAAAATAAATCTCATATGAGCGACTGGTCATGCGAAATGATTGTAAGACCACCCATTCACACTGCCAACTGGCAAGGTAATGGGAAGCGAGCGCTTTGACACAGTTATTGGAACTGCGATGGAAGTGGAAAAAGAGACTATTGGTGGCTGGCTGGCATTGAACAAGGAAGGACGGCCTGGACTTATCGGTGGCGTGTTGCAAAAAATGGGGGACTCAGGAGGTTGTCTCTGGATGCCCCTTCTCACCGCTGACAGTTGGTTCATGGTGCAGGTCGGGCATGTGTAATCAATCAATCAACATGGGTTTAGAATATTCTTGCGGGGATGTGGCGTCGCTAGCCTGGCCACCAGTCCAGAAGGCTGGGCGTCGTGGCGAATGACAGCATGATTGTGGCTCGCTGTGAAACCTAATGCGGCAAGGCCTTTGTATGGGGGATGGGAGGCCAGAGACTCGGGACTGCTATTTCCGCCTGTAACAATGGAGCGATTGATGCTGGGAAGACCACTGCAGGTTGCGAGGCAGCAGGCTGGGAATCTACGATAGCCCTACCAGGAACACAGGATAACTCTATCCTGTCGCCTTTACTTGTCGCGTGGAGAGTATTCCCTACCCCTATATGGATCTCGGCTCCAATTGCTCCCAATGAGTGTGATAAAATGCCAAGGCTTAAAGAACGCAGATACTGGAGCGACTTAAAAAAAAGTATTGTGAGACGTAATTTCCGACAGAGTGGGCACCTGGGCCACGCACCAACCACGATGCCAGCTGGAGCGATGCAGCTGTGGATTCAAGATCGATAGCGCAACCAGGGTCCCGTGACTGGTGCCTGGAGGGATGAGAATTTACCGCCTAGCTGGGCTCTTGTTGCTTTTACCTTCTCGCATGGGACGCTAACACGGTGCTGCACAGGTACCACCAACACTCTGTGCCATGCCCAATCTAGTCACCGTAGTCTGGGGTTCAACAGTCTGGCCCATCCCTGAAAGTTGTTCTCCGCGCAGCATACGCCAGGGGAGATGCATCCTCCTCATGGCTTGCTCCGTTCGACCTGGCAGGCGGCGGCTCTTAGCTCGGCATGATACCCACCGTAAAGAAGAAAGCAACATGAGCTTGAGCTGTATTTGGCCTGGTGCTTTTCAACCCCCTGAATGCGATTGATTCAGCCCATGAAACTGCATTTACTGTGGGCTGGAGCAGCCATGCCCGATGTATTGTGTTTGCGAGTGAAACATGCTATAAGCTCCCATTAAGCCGCCCTCTGTTTGCTCCGATATCTACTCGAACTCGTTCATTGTTTTACCCCCACTCGCTTGTTTGCCCTATAAAGGGACCACACTCGTTTATTATTCTCATATTTCGTTATTTTGGTTATTTCACGTAATAATGCGTTCCACTCATTTGATCGTGGCCGGCCTGACAGCCCTACCCGGCTCCATGGCCATGGCCCTGCACAATGTTGCTCGAAATCACGAACATCTTCACGAGCGAATCGGTCCTGAAGAATTTAACAGCTTCCCGGAACCAGAGCTCTCCACCGCAGTCACTGATACGACTGTTCCTGCCGTGACAACTACTGCATACGATCCCCTTTTCAGTGGTTCTGACATCGAAACCCCTGTTGTCACTCCTGTCAATCCTATCATCACTGAGACGACTGTTCCTGCTGTGACAACCACTGCATACGATGATCCCTTCTTCAGTGGTTCGGCCGTCGAAACCCCTGTTGTCACTTCTGTCGACATTCCTGTTACTGATACGACTCTTCCTGTTGTGACACTCACTACATACGATGAGCCCATTGTCAGTAATACAGCCATCGATACTCCTTTTGTCACTCCTGTTGATATTTTTGTCACTCCTATCGATACCCCTGTTGTCACCCCCGTCGACATTCCTGTTACTCCCATCGATACCCCTGTGGTGACCGATACAGCTCTTCCCATCGTCACCGACACAGCTTTGCCTCCAGTCGTCACTGATACCGACACGGCATACGGCATCCCTGTTGTTACCGACAAGATCATTCCTCCCGTTATCACGGACACAATTCCTTCTATTGCCACTGATATTGAGACCACTACTAGTACCACTACCGGCCTCGTTTACGGTGGCGATGGCGGTAACAACGCCGGTGCCTCTTATACTGTTCCTAACGGCAAGGATTATCAGGGTGGCGACGAAGACGCTTCCAAGACTTGCTCCACCGCCACTGAGTCCACCGGGTTTGTCAAGGTCACTCGTCCTGCTGGACACTACGGCGGCTCATATGGTGCTCCTACCCAGACGGTTACCACTATTCACAGCACAACCGCCTACATTGTTACCAAGTGCCCTGCGTATGCAGAGGACTGCCACGAGGGCTATGTGACCACCGAGGTCAAGACAATTTTCACCACTGTTCCTTGCAGCGCATCTGCTCAGGCCACCAAGGCCCCCAAGTCACCCAAGGCCGCAAAGACCCCTTACACTTTCAAGTCTTATGCGGGCGAGGAGTGCTCCGAGGAGGAGGTTGTTTACGTCACAGCCCCTTGCTCGTGCAAAGGCGGCGTCACCTATGTTCCCAAGAAATGTACTGGTGAAAGCTGCAAGGGCGTTACTGTGTACAAGCCCGAGGTGTGCACCGACACGGAGACGAACCATGTTGTCTACACTGCTGAGCCTTGCTCTGACGATGAGTGTGGCGAGGGTGCTGTTGTCTTCAAGCCTGAGGAAGACTCTGAGTTAAGCTACTCTGGTTCTAGCTCCGGTTCTGACAGCTACGGTTCTGGGTCTAGCTCTGATTCTGATAACTATGGCTTTGACTCTGGATCTGACAACTACGGCACTGGGTCCGGCAACTATGGCTCTGGCTCTGACAACAATGGTTCTGGGTCCGACTCTGATTCTGGTGACTATGGCGTTGGTTCTGGATCCGGCAACTATGGCTCTGGCTCTGGATCTGACACTGGCTCTGACAACCACGGGTCCGGTTCTACCTCTGGCTCCAGCTACGGCTCTGGTTCTGACAACAATGGTTCTGGATCCAGCCCCAGTTCCGAAAACTACGGCACTGGCTCTGATAACTATGGCTCTGATAACTATGGCTCTGGTTCTGCCTCTGGTACCAGTTCCGGTTCCGAGAATTACGGTACTGGTTCCGGCTCTGGATCTAGCTCCGGATCCAGCCCTGAGTCGAGCTCTGGTTCTGGCTCCGGTTCCGAAAACTATGGTTCCGGCTCTGCCCCCAGCTCCAACAACTATGGTTCTGGATCTGGCTCTAGCTCCGGCGCTGGTTCCTATGGCTCTGGACACTACAATGGCACCAGCACCTACGGTCCCGGCTCCGGCTCTGGTTCCAGCTCAGGCTCTGGCAACTCTGGCTCTGGTTCTGGCTCTGGTTCTGGCCCTGACAACTCTGGCTCTGGCTCCGGCGCTGGCTCCTATGGTGCCGGACACTACAATGGCACCAAGACTTACAGCCTTGAGTCTAGCACCACGCCTGCCTCCACGCCTGCCTCGGGCTCTGGTAACCACGGCTCTGGCTCCGGCTCCGGTTCGGGCCTTGGCCCCAACAGCTACACCGCCCCTTCGTCTTACCCTGTCTCAGGGGCCAGCGGCGTCACCATTGCCATGGGCTCCGTTCTTGCTGCCTTCTTCGTTGCTCTTATTTAAAAGTTCTTTATTCGCTTAGTGTATATATCTTGTAGATGAATGTCTCATAAAATTTCCCCCTTCCAGCCGTCCTTGTTCCCGACGGTCAATTTCTCCATGTCATTATTCCATCATTGTTTCTGGATCATAGGATGGCCTCTTTTACCGGGTATACATCTTGGGAGGGAACCCGCATTTCTCTCGCAATGTGATCGGCAAATGTATGAATGGGTTGGTCCAACGCTTACTATTTACGCCACCCACCCTGTGATCCATGAGAAAAGAGACCCAGTGTTCATTCTTTCCTGAACGAGTTGTCTTATTTGCTCGGTCTGGTGAGACGACAAACCGAGTTTTGTCGGTATATCAATGATATCCAGTTCCGATCCATCCTCCATTTTGATGGGGTAATTGACCTTTGCTCCGCCGCGTATCATGAGTTGAATTGCTATTCCAATGTCTTTGGCCACGTCCTCAGATCCGACTCCCCGATCTAACGACTGGAAACAAGTTCGCAGGAAAAGCTCCCATGGTGTCCTCCCGTCGTAAACATATATTCCAGCGTTGGGGTCGGCTCTCAATTCCAAAAGTAGCTTCACTATCGACAACACAGGGCCTTGATCTGTGTTTGCTATTGTCAACGGTGTCACCATTGCAGGCCGGAGTGCATAGTCAAGCAGAGGGCGGCCGCGCTTTTGTCGAAGTTGTGCTGCATTTTGGCGAAGCCGTTCCTCGACATACGAAGATAAGCCTGCTTGAATCGCGCCCGCGAGGAATGTCTTTTGTTGGTATTCCTGGAACAGGCCTTTTGGGCTATCTTTAATATTCATCCAATGAAAGCCGAGATTCCTCCATTTTTCCGAGTTTGATTTGTCTATTTCGTCGAGAATCTTGAATGATTCCACCAGGCTATCATTCTCGGGCTTGCCCTGTTCATTTTTGTCGACGTTTAGTTGAGAATTCTCAATTTCCCAAGCGTAGTGCATCAAACTGTCCGCAAAGACAAAAACCTGATTGTAGACTTTAGAATCAGAGCCGTCAATGGGCATTCTTTTGCTCAAGGCGAGCATAATTCGACACAACGAGAGGTGTGGGTCAAATGTGCCCGTGGGACGCTGCTTAATCATATTGCCCAAAACTCCTGTGTCGACAAAAAAGTCTCTCACGGTCCGGTGGAGAAAGTCGACCTGGTGTCGTACAATGTCCAGTTCTTTGGTATCTTCAGTAACATAAAGCAAATCACGACAGCGCGCGTTGAGACGTGCCTTCAGTCTCTGGCATGTTGGATCAATCTCATCTAGCGGGAAAGGCTGCGACTGCATGTTGATGGCATAATTGGGATCTGTCATTTCTTTATCGAGATGCTCAAAACCGATAAGAGGAATCGATTGGCCCGCGCATATGACTATTCGGAAGATTCTCGAGGCCTGTTCCCAGTAAATCGTCTCAATAGACCGTAGCATATGTTCAAAGTACTCTTGAAGATTAGCGGGAAGTTCATCTAGTCTTTGCTGAAGGTCCGAGTAATTGTCATCATTGGAGAGCCCTCTCTTGAGCGAGTTTACCACGAGATAAACCCAAAGAAACACACCTTGGGCTCGCTCAACAATGATCTTGGGAATTTCAATACACCGATTGTCTGCTTTCGATAACGTTTGAAAGCGTGTGTCGCTGCCTAGCTCTTCTTCAACATATTTTTGGATATCCCCTCTGGTCAGATCTTCGAGTTGAAGCTGCCACTTCTCTTGGCCGAAGGCGGTAATAAAATAATTCCAAGGTCGACTGGATACGCATATTTTGATAGAACCTGATAGTGCAAGTGCCCTCAACGGCTTAAGCAACTCATCAAAGGTACCGGTGTAGCTCTTTTCTCCGGCGGTATACTCATCCAAGCCATCAATAAAGAAGCAAAATTTCAAAGGGAGTGAATCCTGATGAGACAGTTCCTCGAAAGCTGAGAGCAGCTCTTTCTCATCCCAAGGCTCGGAGAGCGCGCTTGATGGCGACAGTACTCGAGATTTGCAGACCTCTTGAATGAGATCGGGGCACTCCTTCAAAACCTGGTAGAGTAGAGTTTGCAACAGGCCTGGAAGAGACTTTTGCATTTGACTTCCTGCGTTCCAGAAGAAATGGCTGGCTGTAATTACCTGACGCTGCGAGCCCCAAATTTGAAGTTTGGATTGTGTGGTGCTGTGCCCAGCGAGATACTTCATCAAAGTCGATTTCCCGCTGCCGGCCTTCCCCTTGACCCAGAAGAATCCGTTTCCAGACTCCAGCCATTCGCAGAAATTGGATTGTTGTTGGGTAAAAATCCAATCAAATGTGGCTTTGTGGCGTTCTTGGATAGCGTCATGGCGTTGCCGAATTTTCTGAAACTGCAAACTTTGAAGAACATCTTGTTTAAGCTTCACTCTGCGTGCTTCTGTCTGAAACTGATCCAAGTATGAAACAAGGCGAGTCACCGCGTCTTGTATGAGATAGTTCTTCTTTTCGTTATCAACAAACCACTGTGTATTTTGTACCAGTGAATGAATCTCGTCTAATTTCGCCGTGGTGCTAGCCTCCAAGTCTCTGTTATGGTTTCGTAGATTCAGCACTACGGAATGAATTGCTGATTGCTGAGCGCTATCATGGTGGAGCTTATTAGCGACAAATCCTGATCATGAGCCATTAAAACCTACCCAGAAGCAGCTGTGAGGTGAAGTGCAAGGGATTTTTCTAGGCTGCGGAATTTCGCCTCTATTTTCAAAATCCTTTCTGCTTTATAGCTTCGCGTAGCTAAAAAGCGGAAACCATCCCAAGCTCGATTTGACTCTGTTGGGGCGCGTAAGTCGTCAAGGGCGTTGATCAAAGCTGTGGCGTTGGCCCCGCAATCCTTGGCAATGGTACGGAGAACAGTGCTTATGTTAGGGTCATGATCGGCCAGCGTGTGATTTTCTTGTTCGATAAGGCGAGCCAACGATTGAAGGCGTTCTGCATCAGCCCTGAGGTCTTCATCTTCCTCAAGAAGGCCGCTCTTGGACTTGTATGCTCTGACAGTCTTTTTAGATACGTTCGCAGCGACTTGCAGGAGATTAAAGATGTTGCGGGCAAGGTCCACAGCAAGAAGGCCCTCCATTTCTTTTGTGACGAAGAATGTGAGCTGTGCATCATTAGCTATTGATGATGAGGCTGTGTGTGCTGACGAACAAGACGCGGCAGTGCCTTACCGGATGAAATGGCGGGCCGATGCAATCCTAATCCTACCTTGTGCTGAGTGGCGCAGCCCAACGAAAAAAAAGCCCAGCATTTCTGCCAAGAAGACTGCATCAAATGCAATCTCGTGTCTTTGGAGGTGCATTTGCCATGCTGTATCTGCTACATGTGACGCTGTATACTTTGTTCTGTATATAAAAGAGAGGTATTTGCCACGCACGACCCCAAGAATCATGTTCAGAGCAAAAGGAAGGGCCACACCAGTCACTGGAGGGTCAAGATGGTCTCGAGGCGATATCGGTAAGCTATGCCCTGACTTCTCTTGTGAAAGAAACGAATTTCTCCGACAGAGCTGAATGATGCAGAATCTGAGGGCGCAGGCTTTTTAAATGAGATCCGACCGATTTCTGGCCAGTTGGGTAGAGTCCCGCTGAGCAAAGACGAGCGATTCTGGGTCAGGTGGCCGGTCTCAATCTTCATGGTTCTCATCTATCGGCCCATATGGAAACCTCTGCAGCCCTTGCTTACGCACCCGGCCTTCTTTGTGACTCTCTTGATTTGTTTCCTTTTCGTCATTGTTCCGTTGATTATCGCCTCAACCATGAACTTGGACATTAAAATTTCGATGAGAACGCCTTAGCCATAAAACTTCGACTGTACATCTGTTTCGTCCATATTCTACTGGATTTGAGCGGTGATTGCAAACCTTCGCATTCTCCGCATTAAGGTTATACCATGTGCAATTGCGAAGCCAAAAAAAGTCGATCTTGGGTGGGGTTATTGTGAACCACAGTGAAGATATTGGCCAATAGCCGTACGACGCATTGCACGGAACCAAATACCCACCTCTCGAGCATCTACTCGAGGCGTGACTCCGCGGGTGCTCGACAAGATCAAATTAAGTACAATATATTTGCATAGCTCTGCTGTCCAAGAAACAAGGTCGTTGAATTTTTTTTACATTTATGCTGAATCAATCTGGTGCAGTAAAGACTTATCGTTATTACGCTACTGCATGTTTCAAAGTCACCTAGCCGCGCTTATGAAAGCATCAAAAACTTGGCAATTGCTCTTTCAGGCTCAACGTTGAATATATTTGCGCTAGAAATAACTTGATTCAGAACACAAGACCTCTCATTTTTAGGGATAAAGATCTACCAAATTGTATTGCCCATTGGTTATCTTAGTCTAGAGTCTCAAAAAATCGTTCCAATATTCCCAATCTAAACAGTTGCTGTTTGGTCCTTCATCGATTCCCTCAGTAGGAAAAACAAACGGGAGCTCAGAATCAGTTTCCATTGTTTTCAACTTTCTGTCTCCAAGAAGTTGAATAAATTGCGGGGCCACCTGGGTCTCAAGAACGCTTCGACCACCAGCCCGCTCTTTTCTCCGCGCCTCCCAGGCCTCGAGAATTAGGCCACCTAGCGCTGAAAAGAAGGTGTTTTCGTTGTTCTCAATCAGTTCCGGATGATTCGCGTAAAAATCTTGAATTAGATTCCAAGCCAATTCCACCCGTTCTCCCGAAAAACGTCGCCTCAGCTCGCTGGCAACGTAGATGTAAGCGTCCAGCTGAGGCATGGTGGTGAGGTGGGTAAACAAATGGGGCGAAAACCCGCTTTTTGTGCCCACGTACACCATTTCAAGGGAAGTCAGGGCCGACTCGAAAACCATGTCGTTTTCCTCTCGAGTTAGATACACTTCGCCGCCGTTGACAGCAGGTCGTCCTCGAGGATGGTGGAGTTTGAAACGCATTCGGGCAATGGCCAGCTCAGCCATGGTTTGGGTTATACCATGAAGAGGTATGCGCTTATCGCAGTTTCTAAAATACTTTTCCCTGTAAATGGCTTCGAGTTCATCGATTGCGTCGTCTTCCAGCTGCATCGATACGTCGCCCTTGGCAGGACCCTGGCTGATGTTCTGGAAAACCTTGGCAGCAGTCACGGATGACCTAAGCCAGTTGGAAACTTCGTACTTCATCAACACACACATCATCTCCGTGGGAGTGCTGTGCCCAATGGGTAGCTCGGTCATGTCTGGGTGCAGATCTGCGTCATTGATGTTCAATGGGAGGCGGATATCTCCCAAGTCTGGCAACGGCGGCCTCGCCCCCGGAATAAGCATGGCGCGACTTCGAGAATCCAACCCGAGAAGCAGCCACCAGAGGCGATTTCGCATTTCTCTGTCAAAACAGGACAATTTTGGATCAGACTTGACGCAATGCAGGCCCATCTTTTGCCCCAGCCTCTTGGCAGCGCCCGTCAAAGTCAAAGTCAGCTCGGATTCTGGGTTTGCGAACAGAAACAGAACAAAAGCTTGCATAACTTCAAAATCTCTAGTTGTTAGAAAATCAACAGCAACAAGGGCACGCATGGTGGCAGCTCTGTAGCGAGTCAATAAAGTGGCCCTTGGTTCGTCCAACGAGGCCTGGCAAGCTTCCGACGACATGGAGGTAACGGCGAGAGTATAAATGGCAAACAAAGTGGCCGATAGCGGTTGCGGTATCGTGGCGGGATCCCAGCTTGCCTCCATAATGCGCTGCTGCAGGGTCGGCACATGGACAATCTTGATGATTGGATTGACGCTGTCCACAAATATTTGCCAGAGCCGGTACATCAGTCTGGGTTCCGGGTGCAGCTCGTGGAGTGGAGGTTCGGTCCCAGAAAGAACGACTGGTAGAGGCGGTGTTGGATGAAGGCAAGGGTCATCCTTGTGGCGCAGGCTTTGAATGGGAGGGTGTTTGAGCTGTTGCGGTAACCATGTTAGCTCGGTCAGTCAGCGGCCAAGAGCAACGAACCTCTAGGCTCAAATTCGACCACAGGCAACTAAATGAGATAGGTTAGCCCTTGATGAAGCTGCTTCGTGCATCATAAATCCTACAGTTCCTTGGGTCCTGCTGTCTGGATTGCGGGAGCAGCCTTCGGGGCTGGATGCCGAATCGCACGCGGTTCCCGGCCAGGGCTTGGAGAGACGCTCTGCTTCAGTGGGGCTTCTAATCCGGACGATACCCAGGAATTGGCAAAGGGCGTGAAGTCGACGTTATGCTTGCGCATCAATTCTTCGTATGCAGCTAGGCGGTCAACCAGGTCATCTTCAGCAGTCCTCTTGCGCGGTCGAGGCGCGACCGCGGCCTCGTAGGTGCACTCTGCCTGAGCCTTGACGCAGTTGGCGCAGGGCTCGGCTTTGTCGCATTTCACTTTGCGGCGGGCGCAAACCGAGCACGCGTTCTTGCGCCGACCATCAGCGCTTGATGATTGCACCATGGCGGTGGATGAAGCGATGGATCTTGAGCTGGGGAGTGATGTGTCGCGTCTCTACTCAAGCCTCGCACTCGAGTGATGCTAAAGGCTTTGGTCGGGTCTCGGGGCTCGGGGGCTCGGATCCCAGAACGGTCTAGCGCTGATTCGTCTTAGGGAAGCTCGCGACGCCTTGACTCAATCCACACCAACCCAAAGTGGACATCTCGGGCCCGAGACCAGATCGGCCACCATTTTCCGCCATGATGAACCCAACTATCCGACCCGTGCTGGATGTTAAATAAACACAGGTTTTTACTCTCATTCTTGATTCTCACACAACATATTCATTCCCCTCATCGATCTTCTTCCTTCGATTCCTCGTTTAACCGCTGAGAGTCCTACACATCCCACGTTCCAGATTCGAGACAGAATCATGATCTTCGCTGTGAGAAAACAAGGGGAAACGTCTCCATCATCCTTAAGATCCGCGGACGAGACAAGGACACCAATAAAAACGACGACTTCCATTGAAGGCGGGCAGAAGGTGGCCCAGGCTAATGCACATGTCCCGACGGCTGCCGATGATGACACTACATACCCATCTGGACTCAAGCTTGGCTTGCTTCTTTCATCGGTTTTCACAAGCATGTTTTTGGTTACTCTGGTGGGCAGAGCCTTTTTTTTTTTGGATTATCCAGTGGCTGACAGTGTAACAGGATCGTCTAATCATTACCACTGCCATTCCACAAATTACCAACGATTTCAACTCTGTTACCGACATTGGCTGGTACGGCTCTGCATACTTCTTGACGACATGCGCTTTTCAGCTCCTTTTCGGAAAGATTTACTCCTTGTTCAATATAAAAACCACTTTTCTTTCTTCGATATTTCTCTTCGAAGTCGGATCTGCCCTGTGCGGAGCTGCCCCGACATCCATCGCCTTCATTGTGGGTCGAGCCATGGCAGGCTTAGGCTCTGCGGGCATTTACAGCGGAGTGGTAGGTCACGCAGCAATGACTATTCTAGCATCTCCAAGTGTTTTATCTTCACTCATTCTCCTATATCGATGGGCTAACCGATACCGCCTGTGCCCAGATTGTTGTCATCATGCATTCCGTCCCACTGCACAAACGCCCGGTGTACCAAGGCATGTTCGGTGCCATCTTTGGCCTTTCCTCTGTGATTGGACCGCTCCTTGGAGGAGTCTTTACTTCAAAGGTCAGTTGGAGATGGTGCTTTTACATCAACCTCCCACTGGGCGGTATTGCCATGTTGGTGGTGTTCTTTCTCCTCAATATTCCAGATAATGGTTCAACAAATATGCCCATAAAGTCCAGGCTGGCACGGCTAGATGTCCTGGGGACTTCGGTTATTATCCCTGGCAGCGTTTGTATTGTTCTTGCGCTTCAATGGGGCGGTCTTACATATGGTGTGAGTTTGAGTCTACAAGCAGTGATCTTTTTCAGATACTGACGACATCCCAGTGGAACAGCGGTCGAATAATCACCCTGCTCGTGGTTGGGGGCCTTCTTTTACTTTGTTTTGTTTTGATCCAGATATTCTTACCCAAGACTGCCACGATTGCTCCGAGAATCTTTCGGCAACGCAGCATTATCGCTGGAGCTTTCTCGTCTTTCTGCATCGGTTCTCAGATGAATATTTTTGGTAAGTTGGGAGAACCTTTCATAAGAGAACGACCTTGGCTGATGTAACATAGTTTACTACCTTCCAGTCTGGTTCCAGGCTATTCAAGGCGTCTCTGCTATCGACTCTGGCATTCGCTTGCTCCCTCTCATTATTTCCATGGTCATATCCTCTGTTTTGACAGGTGCTCTCGTCCGCCACATTGGATACTACACGCCGTTCATGATTTTCGGTGTGTGCCTGATGAGCGTAGGTGCTGGGCTACTGAACACTCTGCAGACCAACACTCCGCTGGCCAAGTTGATTGGCTACCAAATCCTTTATGGATGGGGTATTGGGTGCGTTTCCCAGGCTCCAAACTTGGCTGCTCAAACAGTTCTCTCGAAACAGGACATCTCCATCGGCAGTTCCTTGATGTTCTTCTCTCAGTTGCTGGGGGGCGCTGTGTTCATCTCTGTTGGGCAGAACGTCCTAAGCAACCAACTGCTCAAGCGACTGGGATCACTCCCCGGGTTCAGTCCCAAGATGATCCAAAACAGTGGTGCGACTTCGCTGACAAATATTCCTGAATCAATCAAACCTGCTGTTCTGGATGCTTACAATGAGTCTCTTCGGCATGTATTCATGGTGGGCTTGGTCCTGGTCTGTGTCAGCATTCTGGGAGCTCTGGCGATGGAGTGGCGCAGTGTAAAAGCGAGCATGAACCTCAAGAAACAGGAAGCTGTCACTACAGATGCCAAGCATTGCGCTGACACTATTCTTACTGACGGCGAGGAGAAAAAGGAAACGCCCGAGTCTGTTTAAAAGGTCCTGCTTCAGACATCCCCAAGATCTTGATCAGGATTGAGATCTTTGTATTCATTATCCACAATCATCGCCATTGAGAAATTGCCCTAAGACTTTTATCAGTTCCTCCATCAACCGTGTTTTTCTAATTGATTCAACGGCCTGGTCACTTGGCGAGGACAAGTAAATTTTGGCCTACGTAGTTATTTGTGTCACAGGCTGAGGCCTGGTTGGGGATACGGCTGTGCCGTATCCATCAAGGTTGGCTGAGAATAAAACCCTTCTCCAGCTACCAGGGTAGCTAGAGCCCATCAAGGTTATGGAAGCCTAGATATAAAGCCAGAAGGGCAGCCCTTCTGGCTCCCTTTCCTTCTTTCCTCTCTAGCTTTAGATAGACTAATACAGAGCACCCTTCAGGTTGAACAAACCCAGGACCAGCCCTTCACAATTTGCTAGGTTTTAGGTCCCTTGGAAGGAACAGTCGCAAGATCAAGGAGTAGATAGATAGACTTTCAAGTCCTGTGGTACGCTTGACCTTGGAAGGCTAAAGGCAATGCACAATAAAAACTCTGATGGAAAGAAAAATGACGGTTTTCGCTCAATCATACCCTCAAACACGCGCGCACACGCACACGCACACAACGTAACTCAAAATGCCCTACGACCGGTACATCGCGTACGAAGGAGAAATGATTCTAGCCACTGAAGCAACCCAGCGATACAGCCACAGTCGTATCCAAACGACTGCTATCCAGCTGAGCATAGCTGATGAAAAATACCTCAACAAACACATCCGACCAACACTAAAGTCGGCGGATATCGAACCCCTCACGATGATTAGGTTAGTCCTTTGGGAATGCAAGCTTCTGAAGTATAATACTGGCGAGCATTTTTAGGGTATAAGAAGCTCCATAGTTGGTGGTGCGTGATAATGGCGGTCGTTAATGCACCTCTTCTCCTCTGCCCGGTTGTGATACACCATATTGTCTTTCCGTTACTCGTGTCACCGGTAGCACGAATGTATACCGCAGAAGGACAACAAATTAAGACCAAACTTTTATCTTATTCACATTCTGGATAAGATATCCTTACTTGAAAGGATTAAATCTAAAGGATTGTAAATCAAGATGTTCTGTGATTTTAGAGTATTTTGTATAGGCCTATTCTTCGTGATAATTATTAAAGAATTACGAAAACTAGCTTACTTAGCTAATTCTATCTGATTATGAAAGGAAGAGGACAGGAAAATAATAAATGAACGCCCGCGACAGGTTTGAGCCATTTCTTGACACCATTGACACAATTTCTCGATCTTAGCTAAGAACCCATTTTAAATAAAAAAAATCGTATTTAGTTTGTTTACTGGTGGCTATGGGAATGCATAGGCCAGCTTCGGATAAAAGTTGAAGTCAAAGGTTTTGCCGTGTTCGATGGAATGGTTTGGGATGCTCATGGAAAGCTAAATTCATAGAGAATAAATAACACCAAATGCCCCGCTTCCTTTGACTTGAATTCAAACCAACTTCACCCCAAGCTCCCACCCGTTATTTACTGGCCATTGCTCACTATGATCCTAACGACATTCATCATCATAGGTCTCTGGGGTTGGTGGTCCACGCGGCGGAGCCTGCCTAATTTACCACAAGATGACGGACCACGAGAAGACAAACCCCAAGAAGAGGAACTCCAAGAAGACGAACCCCAAGAGTATGAGTACCAAGATTATGAGTACCAAGAAGACGAATACCAAGAGGATGAGCACCAAGGATTTGCCGAAGGACCGGCTGAGGAAGAGCCAAATATTTCTTCAAATTTGCAATGCGAATTCCATACTGTCGGACATTTTACAGCCATGACCAGAAAACCAAAGCACTGGAATTCCGATAGGGATAATATCAGTCGAGGATGGATGCGATTTGTGATGCTGCACAACACAGGTGCGGCATCATTTTTGCGGGTGCCGAAGGATGTTGTAAGCAGCGATGTGCCATGGCATGCAGAGCTAGAAATATATTTTGATGATCTTTCGAGCCTGATGGAAAATGGCTTCTACTTTTCGGATGGGAACGTTCTCCATGAGAGAAGCTACATCACGAACAACAACCAACCGGCTGCAGGTCGGTTTCAGAGCTCCCTGGGATGGACCCTCGTTCGTCGGTACGAGGCTGTGGAGAGAGGACAATGGCAAGGAATTCTATGGGTGTATGGGCGACAACTCGGCGAACTGTCAAGGTTCAGAATCAACTCCCTCACACCAAATAATATCCGCTGGGCAATGTGTGTGAACGGCTTAGGAGAGCCCGTGTACAACTTCGACAGTCGTGATGACAACAATAATTTCAACACTCTTTTCGACGATATTCCCCTCAAGGGTCTCTGGCCGTGGCCTAAGGCATCCGAAACCGAATGATGGGTGTGCCTTCCCTCGACTCGACTGCATCCTATCACGTGCAAAAAACGGTATATCTTCTCTCTTCCTTCCAGCGTCGATCTCTTTTCTTTTCTCTTCGTTTCTTTTCTTCTTTTTTTCTTCAGGCACCCAAACAAAATGGCGCGGTATGTATGCACTTTGCTCGTTCATAAAACCTATCATCCTCCCATCTATCATCCTCCCATCTATCACCCATCGACAACGTCTGCATCGACGACGTCTACATCAACGATACTCCATCCCCAACATGTTGCATGATTCACTGTATTCTTCATGATTCACTGCATGCTTCATGATTCACTGTATTCTTCATGATTCACTGACTGTCAAGTAGCACTCTCGGTTTCAAATTCCACCGCCGCTCGTCCCGCTTCTCCAACCGCCGAGGTCCCACTCCTCCTCCTCCTCCCGCTGCCTCTTCCTCCGGTGTGGCCAACGGAGCCCGCCGACCCCAGGCTGGACGTCTGCTTCGGAGGCAGCCTCCTCCCCCCGGCCAACAGGTGCCCCAGGGCAACTCGTGAGTTGACATTGCCGTTTCATACAATCGATGCTCCTGAACTGACCGTTTGTTTTCAACAGATCTGGGCACCCTGCCCAGCAGATGGGGCACCTGCCGGCCGCCGGGATGGATGGTGCCTCCGAGGCTAGCGTCCAACCTAGGGTCGGTGCGGCCCTCCCGGTCGCACCGGAGGAAGTGGTGGTGCTGGAAGATGAGTGGGACCTTCAGATAGACGGCTAGGTGCTGGTCGTCTGGCCCCTAGTGGCCCTAGCTTTGTGTGGTGCGTTGTGCTGTGCTGTCAGACACTACTTTTAAATGAAAGTTGTTGCTCCCCATGTAAAAGTATTCTATGTGACCGCCATTACCCAAGTGATCTTCAACTCATTTATTTTATGGAATTACGACCCCATTAGCATTGGTTACCAAGACTTTGCATGGGCTCTTAACGATTTATATCGATCGACTCGGTGTACAACAAGCTCTTTTTTTCTCATTCAAAACCATCTCCAAACCCATCATTCGTTACATGAAAGAATTCCCACGTTTCAGGATCTCGAACTCCATTCAGCATCCCATAATCGAATAAATCGTTGAACGCTCTGTCAATTTGAAAGCACGACACTCCAACCCCCGGTATTTCTTCCCCAGCAAAGATGGAGTTGTGCTGGATTATGGGTATGGGAATAATAGCGTCGTCAACGCTCATTGATTCGTTCTTTTGTGCATGGTTGTCGACCGCCAAGGCCAAAGGTCCCTCTACTTGTCGCTGAGCGTTTGTTCCAGGTTCTATACTAGGCTCCCTTTGCCTAGACTCGACGCCATTATTTGGTTGTCCATTGATGTTTCCCGATTTGGTAACCCTCCACAGTTGCCGTGCGAGTCTAGCCACACCTTTCACGCTAGTCCATCTATGACTCAAGGAATCCAAAGCGTCACAGCAGAGTCGGAGGTCTCTACAGGCAGCTTCTGTGTCTCGTTGTGCATCACGGATAGCGCGATATATCACGGTGGTACACATTGAAATCGCATAAGGCACCAGAGGAAGCGGGGGCAGGCTCTCAACTGCCCCTGGGGATATAATGGCGAGAATGCAATCGGTTGATGCCAAGCGGCGGTTATAAGGTACGCTTCCAGGGCCGCTATATCTGCAGGACAGCATGGCAGCGACATGATACCATATCTCCAAATATGCTGTGGTTTAAAATGTCAATTTTAGAGCCAGAATAAAATCAGAGATACTAAAACGGAGTTGCTCACCTTTATGTGGTTTGTAAAAGGTGTGGAAGCTAGTTCCGGATACGAGCTCAGCGAGCGATGGAAACTTGTCACAATCATCGACGGTCACTTTCAAGCTGGCCTTGTACACCTTGGTTGCTCTGACCATGAGATCTCCGAGGATCAAGGCAATTCCCATCAACTGAGAACGATAGCTGGTCTCTCTCGGCTGGATTCGATCCAATGAGACGTCCATATCGTCAATCATAAAGGGCGCTGCTCCTGATGTGATTGGTTTATTTAATCGGTCCAAATTTCGCAGTGACCACCAAAGCAAATCACACTGCTCTTGATCCGGATTTGAAGCTATTTTATGGTGTAGTGATATTGACCAAGCTTCACAGATTGCCTGCGAAAGATGAGCCAGAGAGCGATCCACGCCCGCCGCGCCATCATTATGCAGATGCATCAGGGCTAAAATCTGGACTTTAGCAACCCGGTCAGATTCCAGGTCGGCTCTCATGGCTGCATCGAGACCTGCTAACAGTTTACTGGCAAACTCAAGGGGCTCTAGGGTGGGGCCATCATCAGTCAAGCGTAAAAACGGAGCTGCTTGTTTGGCCTTGCAGATGACAAGACACATTGCCCTGACAAGGTATGCGGAGGAGTTTCCATTGCTTTGGTCACGAAAAATCCTAGCACCGTCCACTACAGGGATAAGATCGTCCAAAAGTGAGACATAGATGGGCAGAAGGGCGTCGGTAGTGGATCTTGGCAGGTCGTCAAAAGCGCCGGCACACTCGAGATATTTGCGCTGGTGCTCAGATAGGGATGGTGGAGCAGGTCTCTTTCTGTGTCTTTTGTACCAAATCAATAGGCGTTTCGCCCTTTCGGCCTCTACGGCAGATGCGCTCTGCTCAATTGACTGGGGCTGTACCTCCCCTCGCGCGGGCTGTGGATTCAATGAGCATGGTTCTCGTTGTTCTGCGGTCGGGGCCAGCACAGAAACAGGAGCTTTCACAAGGTCCTCCAGAACGGACTCGGGATTGTATGGGCCAGTGCGGCCTGGACTCAGGCTTGATTCCCGCGTGGTGGTTTCGGACTGGGGCTCAAGGGCCGGTGGCTCAGGCCTCGGAGCACTCTCAACATGGTAGCATCTTTTCTTGCGGGCGCGACAATTCTGGCAAGGTAAAGGCCCCAATGTTAGCTACACGGACCTCGATCAATTGGCGCGGAGTGGCGTGGAACTTATCATGTGATGTGCGCTTCCTGCTCTGAGCCGTCCCGGCGGATTGCCACACAAGCTCCATCTCGTCTCGATGAGTGTCGGGTCGGAGGCGGAGTCGGATGATTTGCTGGAGTCGTTTTTGATTCAAAAGTCGGAAAGACACCTCATTTGGACAAGGCCATGGCGGGGCCACTAGTTTCTCCGCACCAAAAGCGGTAAGCCTCCGCCCTGCCTTACCCTGTATCACGAGGAGATTCCAATTTTCAGCGCGAGATTACTGACTTGTATATTGATCTACAGCTGGATGGCTAGGCCATTACTAAATAGGTTTTAATATTGCGATGATACTTTTGTTAATGTAGTTGTGGGCCGAACATGGCCAATCTGTTCTTGTGGGCCCAATGATCCAACAGACATGGCGAGAAAAGTGGCATTAGTTGCAGAACGTTTCTGCCTGCATATGCATAATTTTACACAAACATACATATCGCTCGCCATAACTCTTGCAATCTGTCGCTCCAACACATGTGACCATACCAGCTGGAAAATATATGATCCAACCAAGACCTTTTCTGCTAAATATTGATCTCCATTTTGAAAGCCGGACAACTTCCTCTTTCTCATCCTTGCACAGTCAGGGGAGGGGAATGTAGCAACAACTCACCGTCGGTAGGATACTATACATAGGCTTTGGATTTAGTGGTCCGTTTCTACGTACTTACTTCACTACCTTCTTATGCCTTTTTATTTTATTTTCATATTCGTTATCCAATCTTTAATAATTGTAAAATAAACGATGCAGATCGGTGATATATAGACCCAAATATCCTATGTTACTCCTAACCGAGACACATGTAGACCTTTTGGTGTCGCGGCAAGGGGCTGCCTCATCATTTCAAGTATCAATAACCATCTACTAAAATGGCGACCAAAGCTTTCACATTAGATTTATTCAAAAAAAAAAAAGTATTTATATGGGCTGATTGCCTTTGGGGTGCCTACGACAATATTACAGGCTACACGAAATTGTCACATGACTATTTTGACATGGCATAAGCAAGGCTGATGAGGGATTTTGCATGTTTTAGCGCATATCTATACTCTTTGTAAAGCATAAGAGTACCAAGCCATGACATGAACTTGTGTCACTCTTACTGATAAAGCTAGTGTCACAGGCTGAAGCCTGAAGTGGGGATACGGCTGTGCCGTATCCATCAAGGTTAGCGGAGAGTGAAACCCTTCTCTAGCTACCAGGGTAGCTAGAGCCCATCAAGGTTGTGGAAGCCTAGATATAAAGCCAGAAGGGCAGCCCTTCTGGCTCCCTTTCCTTCTTTCCTCTCTAGCTTTAGATAGACTAATACAGAGCACCCTTCAGGTTGAACAAACCCAGGACCAGCCCTTCACAGCTAGAGCTTGTAGTTTCTATCACATCTAACCCAATCCAACACGGGAAACAGGCAGTTTCCTCGATGCGTCTACTCAATACTCAAACTCTAGAGCTGGAAGGGTTTTTGGGGTCGGAAATCCCTCCATATGCTATTCTCTCTCACACTTGGGAGGATGAAGAGGTCACTTTGCAGGACCTTAAGAATGGGAAAGCGCGGGAAATGAAAGGCTGGGCCAAAATCAGAGAAACTTGTCGCATTTCACTTGTGGAAAATGGTATCAACTACGTCTGGGTCGATACTTGTTGCATTGACAAAACCAGCAGTGCAGAGCTGTCTGAGGCCATCAATTCTATGTTTCGTTGGTACATGGGAGCGAAAGTTTGTTACGTCTATTTCTCGGACCTGCATGGCTCATCGATTGATGATGAAACACTGGGGAAATGCAGATAGTTTACACGCGGCTGGACATTGCAAGAACTTATCGCATCCAAACGGATTCACTTCTATGATCAGTGGTGGAATCTCCGTGGCACTAAGACCACATTTACGGAAAGGCTTAGCAGAATCACGCGCATATCCGCGCAAGTACTGAGTGACTGTGGGTGCCTTCCCGAGTTGCCAGTCGTTGAAAAGATGTACTGGGCTGCGCACCGGACTACTACTCTGCCAGAAGATATGGCATACTGCCTGCTGGGAATCTTTGACATCAACATTCCGATGTTGTACGGTGAGGGAAAAAAGGCATTTTGGAGGCTACAAGAAGAAATAATTCGCAAGACAAACGACCTTTCAATCTTTGCCTGGGAACCCCAGAGTGTGTTTACGCATCAAGGGGTTTTATCCAAGAGCCCAAGGGAATTTGATGCTTTTCGAGGTGTCAGCAGAAGGTCTATTTCGACAGGAGCTCCAGAGTTCACAATGACCAACAAAGGCATCCGCACAACAACGACTCTGTGGGAAGTTTCCCGCGACAAGACAGAGCCGCGTGCCCCTTGGACCCGCGACCTCGTGATGCCTCTGGACATCTTCAAACAGGATAACAGACTCTTGCTCTTGTTGACGAAATTTGGACCAGGGCAGTACGCGCGGACTAGAACAGTGCCCTTTCTACTGGAGCAAGACGTCAGGGTTCTCAAGTCAGATATTATTGAGAAGATATATCTGAGCGCTTATCCATCGCCGCAGCTGACAAAGGCTATCAATATTAGTCGCAAAAATTCGGTACACATTCGCTCAACAAGCATTAGAATTGGAAATGTTAGCCCGCGGAGCCACTGGGACGCTCGACATCACCTATTCTTTCTTGATCCTGGAGAGACAGTCTTCCTTTTACTTTGCCATCTCGACAAGGAGGCTATTCCCGAGGACTTTATCGATCCCTTTGTCATTATAATTACCATGAACTATGGTCATGAAAAGAATTATTTTGAGGGGCTTCAAATCATTGAAGGACTTCAGCGAATACCTATGAAATGGGACAAATCAACTCCTCAAGATGAGTGGTCGGGCTCCGACCTCTTTGCAGAAAATATAAACGGGGTAAAAAGGGCGCGTGCTGTAGCTAAGTTTATGAAGTCTTTGGTTCCCTTTACGAATCCAACGGCATACCACACAAGGCGCTCGGGGGCGATAAAGATGAGGGCAAATGCTGAAGGTTTGCCTGCAGATGAAAATTTCAATTTGACAGTTAAGATTCGTGCTAGACTGTCAGGGGCCGTAAAGAAGGTTGATGAATATGCTTTTGACTTTCTAAACTTGAGTGATTAAAAAGCATTATCATGTGGCTATTTATTTGTGTTGGGTGCCAAACTAATTTCTTTTGGCCCGCATTAACTGGCAACCTTGCTCTCTTTAGCTAGCAACCAAAGCTGTGGCGGACTGTGGCGGAGGGCCGATTCTCGGCCCACCACACATTTCCACACACAACTCAAAGTGTCCGATCTTTTCAACTGTCTAAGTCACATTTTCACCCCAACCACTAAATGAGGCTATTATTACACAAGATCCCCATATTCATCATCATCATCTAAGAGGGCATTCATATCTGTTTCTTCCTCATGGGCCCGTTTATCGAATTTCCCCACACATTCCACTGGGATAAGCTCAATTAGCTCACCCGACACATCCGTATTTGACTGCTGTAATAGGTATTCATCAATTGAGGCTATTGGTAATGTGTCAGGCATAGTGATAACTGACATCTGTGATATTGAGACATTAATACAGGTCCGGGCGCTATTAGGAATGTGCTGAACATCCTGATCACTGCCGGCACCGCCTTCAACACTCTCATCGTCAGTATCATCATAGTCCTCAATTAAATGAACCACCCGTTGATAGTTCCGTTGCATTTTAGTGCCCGGCTCATAGGTATCGACCCTCTCAAGGAACTCGAGCCCTCTTGAGGTCACATTTGCTGCTGTTGACTGTGGTGTTAAGGCCTCTATTAGAGCCGTTGACGGCGGCGGCGGCGGGGGCAGCTGTTTTTTCCGGCTCTCGCGTGCCTCAATTCGCTCGAGCTGTTCAACCAACTCGTGAGCCGAAGGGTCACGCCTTGTTGTTGTAGAACCGTTCCTTTTCTCAACTGCAACGGCCCCCTTAGGCCGGCCTTTTCCCCTAATAACAACAGGGTCAAAGGGGAAATGAGAGGACGAGTGGAGCAGCGGCTCTGTTCCTTCTATGCCGCGCCTCCAACGCCAGTGAGGATCAATCTGTGATATATTTAACGGCATGCCGGCGGTGATATGCCTCCAAATATCATAACAGCAAGGCAGGCCAAATGAAGCCTTCAGGCGGCACGGATTACACTCCTCCGATGGGGGCTTTTTGGGGTCCTTAGGAAGAGCTCTTTGCTCCTCTAAGAGGAGGTTTATTGCAACAGCCGATATATGATATCGTATATCAGCTAGGAACAGCTGCCGCGAGTCAATTCTGACTTTATTCATCCTCTGGAGAACCTTATTCCGAATGCATGCTATTTGAAGCTTCCAGAAGAGCTTCAATTTAGTAAAAACACTCATTAGATCACCAGAGCTAGAGTAAAGTAGCTGTTTTATCCCGGCGTGAAGAGCCTCAATGTTAGAGGTTGTTGTGTGACCAAAGTGAATATATTGATTTATCGCATATGTGACGATTTTATCCTTCCAGGGCCCAATCCACATATCCAACACATATTTCATAGCACCCTATGGATAAGTAGGCATTTCCTGGAATGCCTTTAATGCCTTATTATACTGCTGTTTAGTCTGACTATTCATAAGGGCATTCCAATCCTTTAGAAACTGCTGATAATAAGGATAATAGCAATATTCCCGTGATCCCGTTACCCGCTCGGCCTTAGGGAAGAATCTCTTAGTCTTAGCCAATACATTTATACTTACATGCTAATAGCAAAGAAGATAAGGGCATTAAGAAAAGAGGCTATTTCCATTGATAGCTCGTAGCAGGGCTAGGTCACAGTCTGTAACTGTAATCCGCAGCATCATAATATCATTATCCCGAAGGTAGGTTACAAGATGCATAATAGCCCAGTCGAAATCCTCCTTCTTCTCACCACTAAGGAAAACAGCAGCTATTTGGAAGATCTACCGTAACGCTATTGAACCGCATATATTTAATAGAGGCATATTGAATCGATTGGTCTTATATGTGGTATCAAATAGTATGATATCGGGATATTAGTAATGCAATTAAATTGCACTGCGAGGCACGATAAACAGGCTCGTTAGGCGGTTGTGTTCATCCCGGGCCTCACGGAAAAGGTATTCATCCGAGTCAAGTTGCTCATACAACCACTGGATAGGCGTTCTTCCTGCTAGTTCCTTAGCCCGGTGCTCATTGAGGAGGTTATATATATCGTTTTTAGTAGTGCCTTGGATAAGGGGGTCGGGATCATCAAGGAGCTCGAGGAATATATCAATCGATCAGGTGTTTCGGTTCCATTTTGCAATAATATCATCAGCCCGGCTGATGAGGGCTTCCTTCCGATATCGTGAATATGACATCTCGGGCATCGGATAGTGGTTATGTATATTAGCATCCTTTCCGGCCACTGACTGGACCTTCCAATAGCTTTTCCGGCTGCCTAGCTTCCTAACCACCAGTCTAAAGAGACAATTGGTCATTTGGCTACTGATTGTGCGCCTCTTTGATGGATGAATATCGGCCTCACAATGTGACTCGTTGACGCGGCCCTTATTACATCGAAGGATAATACGGGTTGGGTTGGAGGCGTTAGGCTTCTTCTGGTGGATGACAAGACTGAAGCCCACCTCTTTGGCGATGACATCAATAGCCTGTCGGGCCTCTTCAAAAGAGTCATATTGACATGCCTCAAGGACCTTGAAGTCATCGCTAACATAGGAAATATCCTTCGGGTGTAAGGTCGTCATTGCGGGCGGGGCGCGGTTGCGATAGCTTCAGCTGCAGGCCCCAAACTCAAGCATGAGGGGAAAAAGGGCCTAAGGGGGCTGTCAAGGGAGATCCTGCAGTTCGCTAGTTGACACGTAAAATTGGCTGTGACCGCCGAAACCGGAGATCTAGGGTGACGGGTGGAGTTCAGCCATAGCTTTGGTTGCTAGCTAAAGGGGAAGTGGTTGCCATTTAATGGGGGCGTTTCTTTTAATAATTTTTGATTTTATTATCAATGAACGTGCTATCTACACTTTGTCTCCTGTTTGCAACAGGAGTTTTGGTTCGTGGCACTCTGAGAATCAAGCTCAATATGAAAAAGTCCAGGTTAGCCATCTTTGACGCATCTCAGCTATGATCGCTGTTTTCGCCAGCACCCGTCATATACGACCATACCCACTAGAGAATACGGGATTCCGTCCGCTCTCCCATAGTCAAGCTAGTGAGGGGCGAAGCTCTTGGAAATATCGAGGATCGCTTTCGAGCCACTCAGGAAGTCGATCCAGTAGCCTTCTGGGCTAATTCCTATGGCGGCAGCGTACTCTTTCCAGTGCTCCCATACTCGAGAATGACGTTTGCCAGCGTCGCTGTTGCAACGGAATGCAACGCTAGTCGAATCTTCTTCAGCATGTCGCTGAATCAAAGAATGTGCCCTTTCACTGGTGTACCTTGGCTTAGATTTCGGAGGCATGGCATACACAATACTTGGTAAAGAAATCAGGTAAAAAAGAGGGTGAGGGCAACCTAGGGGCTGCCTTACCCCTGCGGGATAGTACTTAATATATTCTTGCCTTACTCTTCCGCACGTGATTATACAACTCCTAGGGAATTTGCATACACAATACAGTATTGGTAAATCGACAAGACAAGACAGACCACCACACGGTGAAAATAAACCTGGTTAAAATAAAATGGTTAAAATAAACACTTGGGGTGTGGTGTGACAGGGGAGGGGGTGTGACTTGGGCGGCCGAGTGGGGATAAGGGGGTGGGCGTGTCCCTCCACGACGCCTAAATGGGGAAACGGTAGGCGGCCGAAAACGGTTTCTCCACATCTCCGTTTTATTCCCCGCCGCCGAGACCGGAGAGCGCGGACGGTGCAGTGTCTCCATAATAGGGTCACGTGATATGATACCCTTTGGATAGAGGCTCTACTCTATCGTATTTCTTGAATATTCTTTCTTTGTAATTCTACTGGGATACTAAATATATAGTATGTACTTAGGATGGCGTTTTTTTGTTTATATTATTTATATTATTTAATGCTGGTATATTTCCAAATAGGGCAAAGGGCGCCTATCTAAAGCCTCTAAAATGCGTTAAAAAAGAAATGATGTAGGAAATGTTATGACCCATGCACGAGTAAAAGGCGGTCATAAGGGGCAGAACGCACTAACCAATCAACGCCGCCTACCCTATAGTTCCCAACAGCCAATCAAGAAGGATCATACCGGATCACCGCTGCGTGACATGATCCAGCAATGATCCACGAAAGGATCATGACAGGATCACAGCTGCACGTCGTGATCCAGCCATGATCCAAGGTGTAATTAGAAGTATATAGACGGATCAAGCCGCACCGTAAGGAACGGTCTTGATCAGCTTTCAATACAACTTGGTTACATCAATCACCGATTGACACATTACCAGACGTAACACCTCTTTGTGAACAGGCGACTTATTGCTTAGTGCTACCACACGCGCTCTGATCTTTCTGCCAACATAAACCCTGCCTTCTGATTGGTTTATCCCTTGGGAAATCGGCCAGATCGTTACAGGAAATGTGTTGTAGTTGTCTGGTACAAAGAAAGTTTTGGCATAGACCATGGCGTAGGCTATGTTGCTGACCACAGTGTATCATAACCGTGCGAATTTAAATAATCACTAGATTTGCTAACTGAGCATCTTGGCCAATCATTGCTGCAAAGCCTGCTGCCGTAAGCTGCATGTAACGCTTGCCGTACTTAACCAGCGACAGCCTGATCTTGTGCCCAACAGATATTACTACCTTAATTATTTTCCCCTCTTGTATTCTCTCCATCACAAATACGCGCACACCATCATCCTTTGCCCAACATATCTCATCAGCCATGTCAAAACCCGAGAAGTACACCATTGGTTGGATCTGTGCCCTCCCCACCGAATTCGTCGCCGCCCACGCTTTCTTCGACGAAAAGCACAAAGGCCCCGAAAAAATTGCTCAGAACGATAATAATAGCTACGCTCTAGGAAGGGTCGGAGAGCATAATGTTGTGGTTGCTCTCTTGCCTGATGGAGAGTGTGGGATTGCTCCTGCTGCTACTGTGGCAAGAGATATGCTACACAGCTTCCCTAATGTGCGCATCGGCTTGATGGTCGGCATTGGCTGTGGTGCACCAAGCAAGAAACATGATGTTCGTCTTGGTGACATTGTAGTCAGCACTCCTCAGCATGGAAAGAGCGGTATTCTTCAATATGACTTTGGTAAAACTATTCAAAACCAGAGCTTTCAACAAATAGGCGTCTTAAACCAACCACCAGTAGTGCTGCGCACAGCAGTCAATGCGCTCAAGGCTCAGTACGATTTGGAAGGACATTGCCTTAAAGACAGTGTTGACACAGCATTAAAGAATATTCAGAAGCGAAAGAAATACTTACGCCCACCTATAGAAACCGATAGGCTATACCAATCTGACTTTATACATGATGCAACTGAACCTATATGTTGCGGCGAAAATAATGATGACTTATCACATCTGATAACACGGATGGCACGGGATGAAGAAGATGATGATCCTTTGATCCATTATGGCTTAATTGCTAGCACAAATCAGTTAATGGAGGATGCACAACTCCGAGACAAGCTTGTGGCTGAGCATGAAATCCTTTGCTTTGAAATGGAGGCAGCTGGTCTAATGAATCACTTTCCGTGCTTGGTAATCCGCGGTATCTGTGATTACTCTGACTCCCACAAAAATAAGCAATGGCAGGGCTTTGCAGCTATGATGGCAGCAGCATATGCAAAGGACCTTTTGAATAAGATCCCACCTAACAAGATTGAGCAAGAAAGGCGAATCACCGAGACTCTAGATGCCAGTTAGTATATAAGTCTATTATTATCAGCATCTTCTAATTATAAGTAGTTGAACAGAGACTGGGCACCGTCCATCAGGCCATGGTTACAACAAAGGCTATGACTGAGTCCATTCAAGCTGGCCTTTATACTGAAAAGATCAAAAACTGGCTTCACCCTGCCGATCCATCCATAAATGCTAACCATGCAAGGAACCTCCGTCACGAAGGGACAGGTGCATGGCTCCTAAAAGACCCTCTCTTCCAATCATGGAAAGCAGGATTATGCCAGCACCTTTGGTTGCATGGGCTTGCTGGGTGTGGCAAGACGGTTCTTAGTACAACCATCTTAGATCATCTTGCAATGGCAAATAGCAATCACATTATTAGCTTCTTCTTTGACTTTGGCAATATAACAAAGCAGACTATGGACTCTATGCTACGGTCACTTGCTTTCCAACTATACCAAAGCAAGGTTGATTCTAGAAGTATTCTTGATACTGTATTTCAGTTACACCAGGATGGCCATAATCAACCAAGTACAAAGGCACTCAAAGAAGTTATGCACAAGATGCTTATATCTAATAAGAAGATATATATTGTACTGGATGCATTAGATGAGTCAACAACAAGGGATGAACTAATCTCCTGGATCAAAGATATAGCATCTATATCAGATTTAGGCCATGTTCACTTGGTTTATACTAGTCGGCCTGAAGCAGAGTTTTTAAGGAATATTCCCCATTGCATAGGGGATCCAAATTGCGTACCACTCGACAGGCATGCTATAGATAGTGATATTCGATCATATGTCATAGCACAACTTGCCCAACGACCTGATTTTCAGAATAAAGATTTGCCAGAACATCTTATTGGGCAAATAAAAACAAAGGTTGGGGATGGGGCTAATGGAATGTAAGCTTTGGTTTCTTTTATTGATGCTCTAAATATACTTACTTACCTATGATACGGTTAGGTTCCGATGGGCATTCTGCCAATTGAATAGCCTTGCTTGTTGTTATAATGAGGAAGATATTGAAAGAGCTTTAATATCCCTACCACAAAATCTCGATGAGACATACCATCGCATGGTTGAAAGTATCCCAATCGAGAAAAAGAGCGATGCAATTCGCCTCCTACAGTTTCTAGTACACTCAAAACGACCTCTTAGAGTAGCTGAAGCAAAGGAGATAATAGCTACAGATGATTCTAAAGGGTTTAGTATTAAGCGTCGTATATTCACAGATATACACATTCTAAATTACTGTCCTGGATTAGTAACAATTACTAATGCTAAAGATAAGCAGCTACAGCTTGCTCATTTCTCAGTCAAAGAGTACCTTATTAAGCTTAAGGGAATTAAGATTTGTAGTGCTAGCATATCTATAACAAGGACATGTTTGATATACCTAACAGAGAGTAAGGGTAACTACAAACAAATAAAACAAGATTTCCCAATGGCACGACTTGCTGCGGAAACCTGGATTCAACTAGGAAGATTAGCTGAGAGCTCAGAAGAGATTCAACAAAAGATATTAAAGTTTCTACGAGAGGAGACAACTTTCCAACGATGGGGGAGACTATATCAAGCTGATAGAGAATGGGACGATAACCCTGGAAGACCAAAGGGGTCACGGCTTTATTATGCATGCCTGAGTGGACTATCTCAAACAACAGGACATCTATTAAAAGAGGCCGATGTCAACG